>APFE031451437.1:58012-118439 GCA_000404065.3 Pinus taeda
ACGACTTCATATTCAACCAATGAGTTAGCATAGGTGTTCATCAGAGATATAGTGAGGCTACATGGTGTTCCAAAGAATATTCTATCAAATAGGGATGCAAAGTTCACTTCATGTTTTGGAAGGAGCTATTTGCAAGCTTGGGTACAGATCTAGCATTGAATACATATTATCATGCGCAAATATATGGTCAGACAGAGAGGATCAAGTGGATCTTGGAATATATGTTGAGGATGTACATGACACACCAACAAAAGAAATAGGAGGAGTATCTTCTATTGGTGGAGTGTGAATAAAATAATGGTTATCAAGATTCATTGAGGATGAGTCCTTTTGAAGCATTGTATGGATGGAGTTGTAACACCCCCATCAGCTGGAGTGATCCAGTGAAGAGGGTACTTATTGGACCAAACATGTAAATGGAAATGGAGCAGGAAATGAAGGTTATAACGAAGAATCTAAGGATGACACAAGATAGACAGAAGAGTTATGCAGATCATCACGGGTTGTTCAAAGAGTTTCAGGTTGGGGAGCATGTGTATTTGTGCATCAAGCCCAAGAAAATATCTTTGAGGATTGATTCATGTGCCAAGTTGGCACCATGGTATTGCAGGCCTTTTGAGATCCTGGAGAGGATTGGACCAGTGGAATATCAACTTGCACTGCCTCCAATAGTGAAATTCCATGATCTTTTCCATGTTTCATTGATTAATAAGTATATAAAGGATGTTGATCATGTTATTGATTGTTTTGTATTACAAGTGGAGGAAGAAGGAGAGTTCCATCCAAAGCCTCAGTGCATATTGCAACAGAAACATCACATGCTCTAGAACAGTGCCATAGAGCAAGTTAAAGTGTAATGGAAAAACTTTGGGCCCAATGATGCTACATGGGATATGGCAGATCAAATGCAAGCCATGTATCCTTCGTTGTTTTCCAGTTGAGGCAAAGAATTTTTGGTTTGATGTTGGTTTATGTTTGGCATATTTTGCTGATATTTTGATATTTGTATATGTATATGTATATCGATGTAAATACCACCATGAGCTAAGTTATAAAGCTCCAATAAGTGATATGGTTATTAACTTGTCATGGTGTCATGACGTTTTTCTTTTGAGCAAGTTCTTCATTGTAAATACTAAAATGAGCTAAGTTATAAAGCTTCATAGGCAGTATGTTTTCTTTTCAGCAGTTTTGTTGAGGTCTTGGTGTGGTTTAACACCAAGAATGGTGTTCCCCAAGGGGGAGGGTTTTGTGACAACCCTAGCGAAAAGTTCATGTAATAATATTTAATAAAGGAAAAATAAGACCATAGGTAAGGGACACTTATTCCAAGTTGAATGCTGGGAAAATATATCCTACTGTGCATCACTAAATGTGTGTTTTGGATAAGGACAATTGAAAAAGGCTAAGGCAAAGGCATAAAAGGAAAAAAGGCATTTTTGGCACATTTATTTATGAAAATAAAGGAAAATAGGAGAAAAGGAAGGTAAACGGTCATAGCTTGCATGTGAGGAGGAAATTCAAGGAAAATAATGGGAAATGAAGAAATTAGAGGCCTCATGCATAGAAAGGCTTTTGAGGACCAAATCATGGCTTTTGTCAATTCAAGTTTACATCTCTCTCTCACTCTCTTTGTCACTTGGAGTTTTCTTGGAGCACTCTAGCTTTGGATCAAGGAAGGAAAAGAAACCAAAGGGAAAGGAAGGAAAACAAGGATCAAGAAAAGAAAATCAGGATCAAGGGGGTTCAATAAGAATACTTGTAGGTAACCTTTTGCATTTGTGATTTCCTAGCTTGTTTGGACATGCATGGCTTTGCATGTTGGTGTATGGTTCTCCTGCTATCAGTGGCATGGCCTTGCTGGGTTATGACAGTGGATTTCAACCTAGCCTAGCCTTTTTTCAGATGCCATGGTGTGTTGGGATTTTGATCTTGATTTTGAGATTTGGAATTGGTGAATCGATTTTTGAATCTAGGGTGGAGGTGGTCTCAAGGTTCATTCCCAAAGGCCTAGGAATCCCTTGACCAATTTTGGTGGGATACAAGGTAATGCCTGAGGGAGCAGTCTCGGTTTAGGGTCTAGTGATCTAGTTTTGGATTGCAGTAAAGCCTGAGAGACAAGGAGATGAAAAATTCCTTAAGGATAGTGATGGATTCTAGATGGTGTTCCAAGTTATGTTCGGTTGTGATCAGAGCACCGGTTTTAGTGTGATCACGGTTTGATGAGGGTGGAGTTGGCTTAACCTCTGGATTCCCTTAGTTGTTCTTGGATTAGTTGTTCTATGAGAACCCACATTCATGCTTGGAATATTGAATGGGGGCGATTGGCTGAAAGAGAGATTTTGTTTAGCCATGTTTATGGTCGGGTGGTATGTGGAAGTCCCAAACCTAGTCAGATTCGCCTATGATTAATAAAATCTAAGTTCTCTTACCTTTTCACTGACTTATATGTGAGTTTAATGGTCTTCATATCCCTGGTATTTAAATGGTTTTATATTGGCTATAAGAATGGTTTAATGACTTATTTATGCCATGTTTATTTCATGTATCTACTTGTAATTGTTAAATGGATGGATGCAAAACCAAATTGATAATGTATTAGTTAAATGGAGGAGGAGTTGATCCTTCTAGTTATGTTTCATTACTTGCTTTAGTAATTTATGCTTTGTCTTGTATCCTAGACATGTAGGTTGCATTGATTCCAAGTATTTGATAGAATGTCAATCCCAGTTGGGGATGCTCAGGCCTAGTCTTAAGGGTTATTTTTTATTGATCAGCATTGTTATTATGTCTTCAATGAATTCTTGAAGTCACAACAAGTTCGAGGTAGGGGCCAAGATTCTGGGAAAAGGCTTGTGAGGACTTTGGGTTTTTGGTCATTCCCTTTCCCATAGCATAAGAGCAACTATGGCTTAAGAGTTGCAGAATAGTAGTGGGACCCAGGGAAAGGCTATCTGAGTGGATAACTTGTTTCCTAAGGGTTCTATTGATGATGTTGGAAGACTAAATGTGATGTTCCATTGATTCCACTTCCTTAAGGTGACATAGGAGGTTGAATATGACCATAGTACAATCTCTCCTCATGTTTACCCCAGTTGGCATGGTTAATTTGGGTAGAACTGGGAGGGGGTGTTACGGTTAGGGATTGGTTTTGTAGGAAGTTATCGTCTAGGAAAATTAGACTTTGGTACTTGCAATTTTGGGGGAGGAAGGACTTGCGATGGAGGATGTAAAATAGCTTGTTGGGGTGCTCCATAGGTGGGATTTCTCCACCCTTGTTTCCAAAGTTGGTTTAGGGGGGAGGATCCCATGATTGGGTTTGAAATTTCCATTAGTTGTGAGGTGTATTGCGTAAAATGGTTAGTCCAATAAGAAATATAATAAAACTAGGAATAGTCGTGGACCATACTTGGGGGTTTGGATTGCCATGGTTTCTTTGGAGAAATGAAATACAACTATTATTTCTCTTCTACTTCTTCTTATACAACCTTCAAATTGGGTATAGATGAGAAGTTTCCTATGTTGTGGTTGTTCCCACATACAACAAAATTATCTACCTAATTTATTTGGAATTCCTTAAGTGGATGTATTTTCACACACTTTGGATAGAAGATATATATATTTTCTTTTACTTCGTCTTCCTTATTCTTAGTATAGATACAATTGAGAGCCCAAGGAACTAAGAAAGTCATTTTGAAGTTTTTCAATAAGTTTCCTAACTTAGTTTTGGTAACTCCATTTGTAATAGCCTTAGTATTTTTTGTTATCATCTCTTGTGGTCCTTTTCCTATTTTGGGTGCTCCTCAATAATATCTTTAGATTTCTATGATGTCATCATAATTCTATTTTTAGATATTTTCTCCACCCATTAGGTTAAGAAATTTCATGCATTCATCTCAAATTCCTCATAATAATAGAACTCATTGGGTCTCAGGGGTTAAGTCTTCTTGTCTTTCTTTGCACAAGTTGTAGTTGAATCTTTCATCGTAATCCTCAATAATTTAATCTTCCTCTTAGGTAATGATAATGACCCCTGTTAGCTCTGCTACATATTTTTGATATTTGAGGATCAGAAATAAGCTCGTTCCTTAGTTATGCTCAAAGGAGGTCTATACCAATCATTCCCACCTTCTCCTTTACCTCACTCATCCTCCCTTCATCTCCATTTCTTGTGCTTTTTTGTTAAAAACAATATAAAACCCCTTTTTCTTAAGCCCCAGGAGTTAAAACCCAAAACCTCATAAAATCATTGCCCATACGACCTAGTGTGTCCGCAAACCCTTCGCCTGTAACCTCCACCGTCGATCTCCGCCTCCCGATCTAATGACTCCCCATCACGTCCAATGGAAAACCTGTGTGATTGATTCCTTGTTGTCCAACCATCTTCACCACGATCGGATAGCATTCACTCTCCCCGCGTCCACGAAGTAACGGTATGTTAACACGTGATGGAGGGTGGCTTTCCTCTCTCCTCCACATCCATGCATCGCGCACTGAATGGGATCACGCGCCCTGGTCCTTTTATCACCCAATGTCCCACAGTGGTCCGATCAAAACCACTTACCGCATATACCTCCTTACAGAATGATAATCACCGCACGCCTTCTCCATCTGATCACCGTTGGATCTGCCCACCTGAGATCCAACAGCTCACGATCATTCCGCTCCTGATTCTTCTGATATCCCCATCGACTCATCTCTGCTGTCTATCTTCCTTATCCGACGACCATTCCTTCTCCTTCACCTATTCCGTCCACTCGCCATGCAGCCCACACCCTTTGACCATTCAGTATGCCCGAAGGATGAAGATGACCTACTTGCTAGTAACTTTTACAGTTACTCCTCAACAACCACATTCAACAGACAGTATGGCCAAAGGGAAAAAAGACAGAGCATGAGCATGCAGTGACATTTAGCAGTTATGGAACTTCTTGGATACGAACACTCCAACTACCCAAGAGGAGAGCAGAGCACTTAAGGAGATCATACTCACCCACAGAGACAAGTAAAAGCACTCAAAGACTCCATCAAGCAGTTAAACACGGTTGGTGGTCAATTATGACCCCTCCATACCTAGAATGGCCAAGTGCCTTTGTAATGAAACTCTATATATACCCACAAACAAGATGTAATCAAGGTTGATGGTTGATGTTTTGATGTAAGGTTCGACTTCTAGAGACTGTAACTATTTTGATACTTGCAACATCTCATCTTCATTTTTAGCTAATACAAGCTTCTTTTGTCGTTAATTGCTCACTTTCCATTTCTTTCCTCTTCTAAGCTGTGCCTAATATGCTATATTCTTGAACTCTTGATGTTTAGAATTAGAATAGTTGTCATCCTATTTCTATATTAAAGTCTTGTATGTATCATTGAATGAGTTATTCAGGTTTCTCCTCTTCTGGTTCCAGAGAGTTGTCATCCTGTCTGTGCATTGGTAGATTAGATTTGTAGACTTCTTTATTAGTTGCAGCTGGCCATCACATTGTCTTGTGCATCTGCTAGTGTGGTCAGTATTCTCCATATTCACCCAATCTTAAAACTATGAGTAGTTGGTGGTCTAAAACCTTGTAGTCTGGGAGTGTTCACGCATGTCTGGAGTCAAGCAAAGTAGAAGTGGTTATCTGGCTTGGACAAGCATCATTCCTTCCATTCATCCATTTGCAACAATAAGTTGAATTTATATGTTACCAGGCATCTCTGAGCTACAACCTAGGAGAGATTCTTGGAATCCTAACATAATTGGCGATGTTGCTGGGGAGAGGAGATTGAAGCTCGGATTCCCTGGGAGAACGACACAGCTCCAGCTTTGATGATAGACAAAGTTTGGACACATTTATGGTTGTAATCATCTATCTGGAAACTCTACTGGAGGACCAACCTAGTGGCGACTCCACATTACAATTCTGGCTCAGTTTGTGAGGCATACTCGGAGAAATCTCAAAAATCACTAGCTGACCCAATGCCTGACCCTGAGAAGATCATTAAGCAAAGAAGAGCATCACAGAAAGGAGCATCAAGATTAGGTAAGTCTAAACAATAATATGTATCTCTGCAAGAGAAGATTATATCTGAGGATATTCAGTTTGAAGATATAGAGCCCAACATTGTTAGTGAAGAAATACCTTTAGAGATTCATAAAGCTCCTTGTTCATTAAGTTCCCCTTTGGATCTTAGTCTAAAGAAAGCCTCCCATATGGTCCATTTTCCTTCATCTATGTTATTTGTTTCTCGGTCTTCTATCCTCCAAACAACCAGTACTATTCCACCTATCCTAGTCATCGCAGGCCAACAAGCACCCATGAAGATGGAAAGGACCATAGTTGCTAGGTATGGACCCTTGGTCTTGCCTATTCCATTGAATGCCATGCTTGTAGGAGAGTATTAGAAATACATGCCCAAGTTCACTGGTACAGAGGGAGTGACATCTGAAGAACACCTTGAGTCTTTTTATAGTTATGTTGATAACGTAGATATTAGTGAGGACGATGTATAAATGAGAGTATTTCTCAAAAACCTTAATGGAGAGGCTAGAAAGTGGTTCAAAGAATCGACCCTAGGTCTATACTAGGTCTATAGCTGATATTGAAGCATTAGATGATGTATTTTTGAAGCATTGGGGAGATAAAAAGGGCCTGCTATATTACCATACTGAGTTTGGAAACCTCAAGAGGGAAAATGGGGAATCATTGTCTGAGTTCAATAAAAGATTCAATCATATGTATAGTAAGATACTAGTTGAAGTAAAGCCTACCCCCATCTCTACCAAACTCACTTATGCTAATGCATTTGACTCCGATTTTTTCTTGCTATTGAGAGAAAGAAGATGTGCCACTGTGGCCGAAATGCAGGATGCAGCACTAGAGGTGGAATCTAATATCATGGATGTAGAAAAGCTCAAAAATCATGCTGATAGAAGGAGGTAGAGAGGTGAGGATTCTTCTTCCTCTGCTTCATCTTTAGAACCTAAATTAGACAAAATGACTAAAATGATAGAGTCATTCACTGCTGAAATATCCAAGCTGAAGGTCGAGTAGAGCTCTGGAAAGGCAAGGATTCCAAATACATTTGCTCCAAGAAACCCAAATCCATTCAAAAGAGAAAATAAACAATTGTAGATCATTCAAAGAGGTAAAGAAGCTGGTGAAGAAAAAAAGGTTAAGGCTCCTTTCCAAAACGTAGTCATGGAGGAGGAGCATTTGGAGAAGAGGATGAAATTCATTGCATGGAAGATAATGGCAGTGATTACCCTAAGACCAAACTAGTGAAGAGTGGGACAAAGAGGTTGTTCTGCAGACTAACGAATAACAAAGATATAATCTGAGGTTAAGACCAAGCATTGTCAAGGGGAATCCTGTCCAAAGAGCTGTTATCCCCATAGAGCATCAGAACATCAAACATAAAAGGCCAACAACTAACCCAATCATCCTCAAAGCACCAACTCAAGAGGTAAGAGTTCCTAACAAGTTCCCTTCCCCTTTCAGCTTTGAATCGGAAGTCTAGAAGTTAAAAATATATGTGCCTCTGATAGAGCTTGCAAAGAGTGAAGTCTTTAGAGAGCCTATTATAGGTGCCCTTAAGCTGAAAGCCATGCAAACCTCCACTGACTATGTCAATTTGCAAGATGAAAAACCTACAGTTGTGCTTGGCCTAATGACTAAACCTACTGATGATAATTCTCCATCATTTTATGTCTCCTTGACCATTCATGAAAAAATCCTCCACAATTGAATACTAAACACAGGGGCCAACCACAATCTGATGCCCAAAGCTATCATGGAAGAGTTAGGCCTTGATATTACCCGACCTTATCATGACTTATTCTTATTTGATTCAAGAAAAGTGAAATGTCTGGGGTTGATCAAAGACTTGGCCATTACCCCAACTCAGTTGCCCATGAAGAGCATGATGATGGACATTGTGGTAGCAGATGTCCCTCCCAAGTTTGGCATGCTGTTGTCTAGAGGGTGGATTAAGAGACTAGGTGGGACGTTACAAAATGATCTATCTTATGCCAATGTCCCAGTCTTTGGGGGAGAAAGCATGAGATTATATATAGAGGCACAGCTGGCCTACATCATCAGTGATGAGAAGAATCCTTCCAATCATCCTATTTACACTATGGACACTGATTTTGGAGCATGTATTCTCCAAATTGAAGAATCTCGGGAGGCCTCAATGCAGCTCAAGAAATCAATAGTTCATGCCCCTAAAGAGCAAGGAAGTCAAATTTGGGAGATGTTCTTTTATGGAGCATGTTCAAGGGAAACTACAGGAGTAGGAGTGGTGCTAATATCCAAAAAATAAGAAAGCACACATATGTCATTTAAGCTGGCTTTCCAAGTCACCAATAATATAGCATAATATGAAGCTCTGATATGGGGCCTTAGTGTAGCTAAAGATAGAGGAATCAGAAGCATAAAGGTGTTTGGAGATGTTGATCTTATCATTCAGTAAGTGAATAAAACATTCCAAGCAAAGCACCCAAGGCTGAAAGCATATAGAGACAAGGTATGGAGACTGAAAGATTCTTTTAATAATTTTTGTATCTCATAAATCCCTAGAGTAAAGAATCAGCTTGCTAATTCCCTTGTTGTTTCTGCTAGCATGTTTATTCCCCCCATGCCTCCTAGATTGGTTTATGAAGTTTAGATGAAATATAGACCATCCTTGCCTGATAATGTCCAGCATTGGAAAGTTTTTGAAGATGATGATGAGGTAAAAGGTTTTCTACAAGTCATTGATGAATTCTCTAAAATGCAAATTGATCAAGAGAATGAAGCTTTGGAGGAAAACCCCCAACCCCAGCTTAGAAACCAAATTGGAAAAGATAGCATTGTCCAGCTACCCAACAATCATATACCTAAAGGTCTAGTTCCCTTAGAAAAGTTGTTTGACCAGAATGATGTGCCTTATCAAGCTACCCAAAAAGAAGATCAATCTGAAGTCCATAGGCATAATTTAGGGAGTCCAGATCATCCAAGATATGCAAAGCTGAAAGCCATGCAAACCTCCACTGACTATGTCAATTTGCAAGATGAAAAACCTACAGTTGTGCTTGGCCTAATGACTAAACCTACTGATGATAATTCTCCATCATTTTATGTCTCCTTGACCATTCATGAAAAAATCCTCCACAATTGCCTACTAGACACAGGGGCCAACCACAATCTGATGCCCAAAGCTATCATGGAAGAGTTAGGCCTTGATATTACCCGACCTTATCATGACTTATTCTTATTTGATTCAAGAAAAGTGAAATGTATGGGGTTGATCAAAGACTTGGCCATTACCCTAACTCATTTGCCCATGAAGAGCATGATGATGGACATTGTGGTAGCAGATGTCCCTCCCAAGTTTGGCATGCTGTTGTCTAGAGGGTGGATTAAGAGACTAGGTGGGACATTACAAAATGATCTATCTTATGCCAATGTCCCAGTCTTTGGGGGAGAAAGCATGAGATTATATATAGAGGCACAGCTGGCCTACATCATCAATGATGAGAAGAATCCTTCCAATCATCCTATTTACACTATGGACACTGACTTTGGAGCATGTATTCTCCAAATTGAAGAATCTCAGGAGGCCTCAATGCAGCTCAAGAAATCAATAGTTCATGCCCCTGGAGAGCAAGGAAGTCAAATTTGGGAGATGTTCTTTTATGGAGCATGTTCAAGGGAAACTACAGGAGCAGGAGTGGTGCTAATATCCAAAAAACAAGAAAGCACACATATGTCATTTAAGCTGGCTTTCCAAGTCACCAATAATATAGCATAATATGAAGCTCTGATATGGGGCCTTAGTGTAGCTAAAGATAGAGGAATCAGAAGCATAAAGGTGTTTGGAGATGTTGATCTTATCATTCAGTAAGTGAATAAAACATTCCAAGCAAAGCACCCAAGGCTGAAAGCATATAGAGACAAGGTATGGAGACTGAAAGATTCTTTTAATAATTTTTGTATCTCATAAATCCCTAGAGTAAAGAATCAGCTTGCTAATTCCCTTGTTGTTTCTGCTAGCATGTTTATTCCCCCCATGCCTCCTAGATTGGTTTATGAAGTTTAGATGAAATATAGACCATCCTTGCCTGATAATGTCCAGCATTGGAAAGTTTTTGAAGATGATGATGAGGTAAAAGGTTTTCTACAAGTCATTGATGAATTCTCTAAAATGCAAATTGATCAAGAGAATGAAGCTTTGGAGGAAAACCCCCAACCCCAGCTTAGAAACCAAATTGGAAAAGATAGCATTGTCCAGCTACCCAACAATCATATACCTAAAGGTCTAGTTCCCTTAGAAAAGTTGTTTGACCAGAATGATGTGCCTTATCAAGCTACCCAAAAAGAAGATCAATCTGAAGTCCATAGGCATAATTTAGGGAGTCCAGATCATCCAAGATATGCAAAGCTGAAAGCCATGCAAACCTCCACTGACTATGTCAATTTGCAAGATGAAAAACCTATAGTTGTGCTTGGCCTAATGACTAAACCTACTGATGATAATTCTCCATCATTTTATGTCTCCTTGACCATTCACGAAAAAATCCTCCACAATTGCCTACTAGACACAGGGGCCAACCACAATCTGATGCCCAAAGCTATCATGGAAGAGTTAGGCCTTGATATTACCCGACCTTATCATGACTTATTCTTATTTGATTCAAGAAAAGTGAAATGTCTGGGGTTGATCAAAGACTTGGCCATTACCCTAACTCAGTAGCCCATGAAGAGCACGATGATGGACATTGTGGTAGCAGATGTCCCTCCCAAGTTTGGCATGTTGTTGTCTAGAGGGTGGATTAAGAGACTAGGTGGGACGTTACAAAATGATCTATCTTATGCCAATGTCCCAGTCTTTGGAGGAGAAAGCATGAGATTATATGTAGAGGCACAGCTGGCCTACATCATCAGTGATGAGAAGAATCCTTCCAATCATCCTATTTACACTATGGACACTGACTTTGGAGCATGTATTCTCCAAATTGAAGAATCTCGGGAGGCCTCAATGCAGCTCAAGAAATCAATAGTTCATGCCCCTGGAGAGCAAGGAAGTCAAATTTGGGAGATGTTCTTTTATGGAGCATGTTCAAGGGAAACTACAGGAGCAGGAGTGGTGCTAATATCCAAAAAACAAGAAAGCACACATATGTCATTTAAGCTGGCTTTCCAAGTCACCAATAATATAGCATAATATGAAGCTCTGATATGGGGCCTTAGTGTAGCTAAAGATAGAGGAATCAGAAGCATAAAGGTGTTTGGAGATGTTGATCTTATCATTCAGCAAGTGAATAAAACATTCCAAGCAAAGCACCAAGGCTGAAAGCATATAGAGACAAGGTATGGAGACTGAAAGATTCTTTTAATAATTTTTGTATCTCATAAATCCCTAGAGTAAAGAATCAGCTTGCTAATTCCCTTGTTGTTTCTGCTAGCATGTTTATTCCCCCCATGCCTCCCAGATTGGTTTATGAAGTTCAGATGAAATATAGACCATCCTTGCCTGATAATGTCCAGCATTGGAAAGTTTTTGAAGATGATGATGAGGTAAAAGGTTTTCTACAAGTCATTGATGAATTCTCTAAAATGCAAATTGATCAAGAGAATGAAGCTTTGGAGGAAAACCCCCAACCCCAGCTTAGAAACCAAATTGGAAAAGATAGCATTGTCCAGCTACCCAACAATCATATACCTAAAGGTCTAGTTCCCTTAGAAAAGTTGTTTGACCAAAATGATGTGCCTTATCAAGCTACCCAAAAAGAAGATCAATCTGAAGTCCATAGGCATAATTTAGGGAGTCCAAATCATCCAAGATATGCAAACCTGTCCACCCATCTATCTACAACCTAGAGTTCTGAGTACTGCGATTTAATGAAGCAATTTTCTAATGTTTTTTCCTAGAAATATAGTGACCTAAAAATATATGACAAAAAGATCATCCAGCATAAGATTCCTTTAGAGAAAGATACCATCCCTTTTAAGCAGAAACTAAGACCCATAAATCCTTTGCTCCTCCCTCTGATTGAAAAGGAAATCAATGAGGATTCTCTAGGTGCTTTCTCCTGAAACTTATTAGAATAATGTTATTTTAGTGCTTAATGCTTATCTGTGTTTGTAATTAGCAGTTTCTTGTTAGAAACTTGTTGTTTTTATATTCTTAGTAGAAACTTGTTGTTTCTACTGTCTTAGTAGAAACTCGCTATTACTGGCTACCAAAATCATAGTTCCCCTGAGATATTCAAAGTGGGTAGCCAACTTGGTAGTGGTGACGAAGAAAATTGGAGAAATCAAGCTCTACATTGATTTCAGAAACTTAAACAAATGCTCTAAGAAAGACAATTATCCACTACCCAAGATGGAGCATTTGTTGCAGAAAGTCTCAGGAGCCAAAGTGATGTCTTTCTTGGATGGATTTTCAGGGTATAACTAGGTTGTTGTACATCCAGATGATGAAGAGAAGATTGCATTCAACACTCCTTGGGGAACTTTTATGTATTCCAAGATGCCTTTCAGGCTGATGAATGTTGGAGCCACCTTTCAAAGAGCTATGGATATAGCAATTGTAGGAGAGAAGGATAAGTTTGTCCTTATCTACCTAGATGATATAACAATGTAATCCAGTAGCCATCAGGACCATTTGCAACATTTGAAGAAAGTGTTTTTGAAGTGTAGAAGGTTCGGGATTTCAGTCAATCCTAAAAAGTCACAGTTTACTTTAGAGGAGGGTAAGCTGTTAGGACAGATTAAGTCTACTGCAGGTGTTAGAAATGACCTAGAGAGAGTGAGAGAAATACAGACCTTGTCTATCCCGAGATTAAAGAAAGACATCCAGTCCTTTCTGGGCAAGATAAATTTTGTAAGGAGGCTTATCCCAAACTTTGCAGAAATTGTAAAACACATTACCTCCATGTTGAAAAGGGGTTAGAAATCAAATGGACTGATGCAGCAAGAAGATCTTTTGAATCCATCAAGAGAACTATTATGGAAGCTCTTACTTTGATCAGCCCAGATTACAGCAAGGAGTTCCACATTTTTTCATTTGCCTCTGATGACACCCTTGCAGCAGTTTTGTTGCAAGCAAATGAGGAAGGTTCATAGCATCCAATGGAATTTTTTAGAAAAATCTTAAGGGATGCTAAGCTGAGGTATGATATTATTGAAAAGCAGGCATATTCTCTTATCAAGTCTTTGAAAGCTTTCAGAATTTACATTCTTCATTCTAGGTAATTGCAAATGTGCCCTTTGCTTCAATAAAAGATGTCCTAACTCCACCTGATGTTGATGGAAGAAGGGCTAAATGGATTGCAAAGCTTATTGAATTTAACATTGACTTGAAGCCCACCAAGCTTGTCAGAGATCAGGGCCTTGCTAGATTAATGGTTGAAGAAAATTGCACAATGTTGGACATGAATTTGATAGGCATAAATTCAAAGGATAGCCAAGAAGAAGGGGTATTAGTTGAACCAGGGCAAAAGTAGTCATTGGTAGAAAATATAGCTTCTTGTGAATGGTATTCTATAATGGCTCAATTCTTGTTGAAGCTAGAAGTTCCTCCATGCCTTAGTTTAAGCCAAGCTAGAACTAGCAAGCTCAGGGCAACCAAATATTGCATTCATGAAAATCTACTCTATTGGGGGGACCCCTCCAGAATTCTGTTGAGATGTTTGGACAAGGAACAATCCATGGAGGTCATGCAACAGTTTCATTCCAGCATATCTGGAGGACATCATTATTGGAAAGCTACAGCCTATAAGATCCTCAGAGCTGGGTAATATTGGCCCATCTTATTTTCTAATGTCTTTTCATTTGTTAAATTTTGTGACAGGTGCCAAAGATACGAAGGGAAGCAGCAATTGAAGTCCCTGCCCTTAAAACCCATACTTGCTAGTGGCCCTTTTTAGCAATGGGGCTTGGATTTCATTGGAGAAATCAATCGACATTCTAGTGGCCAACATAGATCGATCTTAGTAGCCACAGATTACCTCACTAACTGGATTGAGGCCATCCCTACTAGAAAGGTTGATCATCATGTGGTCATCAGGTTCTTGACAGAGCATATCTTCACTAGATTTAGTTGTCCACATAAGTTAGTTACAGACAATGCAGCATCCTTCAGGGCAAAAGAATTGGTGGACATGTGTGACTCAATGGGCATTAAGCTGGTTCATTCCACCTCATATTACCCTCAAGGAAATGGTCTAGCAGAATCTTCCAACAAGAGCCTGATAAGGATAATTAAAAAGCTGTTGGAAGACAACAAAAGAACTGGGATTCTAAACTCAAGTATGCACTGCGGGCTGACAGAGTGACCACCAAGAAATCCACAGGGAATTCTCCATTCAAGCTGGTATATGGCACTAAGGCTGTATTCCCAATTTAGTTAACCCTCCCTGTGGCATAGTTTTCACAAGAAGAGTAGAATGAGGAAGAGGACATGGAAAAAAGGATTATTGATTTAGTAGGGGTACATCAAATCAGAGAACAACTAGTTGAGAAGTTTGTAGCAGATCAAAAGAGGGTCAAGGAAGACTTTGACAGGAGGGCAAAAAAAGATAACTTTTAGGTTGGAGATTTGGTTCTTAAGTGGGATGTACTGAAAGAGAAAAAAGGCAACCATGGGAAGCTTGATGCCCTATGGATGGGACCTTTTGTCATCACTCAGATCCAAGGGAACAATACTTTCATGCTGCAAAGTATGGAAGGAGAGCCAGTTTTTGAAGGCCCGGTTAATGGGTGATTTTTGAAAAATTATGTTGTTTAGGGTCTTTTGGCCTTAAACTTGTAAATATGTTGTTTTATCAGTTTTAGTGTAAGCTTAATTAGACTCCATGCACAATGGAACACTAGGAAATTTTGCTCATTTGGTTTGATAGGTAAGGCATTGGTCTGCAGTTCTTGAGACCCCACAAGGAGGATCTCATCCCTAGAAGGAGCCAGTGTTTGCTTTGCTACATATTTTTGATATTTGAGGATCAAAAATAAGGTCATTCCTTGGTTATGCTCAAAGGAGGTCTATATCAGTCATTCTCACCTTCTCCTTTACGTCACTCATCCTCCCTTCATCTCCATTTCCCGTGCTTTTTTGTTAAAAACAATATAAAAGCCCTGTTTCTTAAGCCTCGGGTGTTAAAACCCAAAACCTCATAAAATCATGCCCCATACGACCTGGTGCCTCCACAAACTCTTCGCCTGTAACCTCCATAATCGATCTTCGCCTCCCAATCCAATGACTCCCCATCGCGTCTGATGGAAAACCTGTGATTGATTCCCTACCATCCTATCATCTCTACCATGATCAGATGGCATTTTCTCTCCCTGCGTCCATGAAGTAACGATACGTTAACGCGTGATGGAGGGTGGTTTTCCACTCTCCTCCACTGCCACACATCATGTGTTGAATGGGATCGCGCACCCTCATCCTTTTACTGCCAAATGTCCAATGGTAGTGCGATCAAATTCGCTTACCGCATAAACCTCTGTCCCCACCCGATAACCATTGCGTGCCTTCTCCGTCCAATCACCATTAGATCTACCCACCTGAGATCCAACAGCTCACGATCATTCTGCTCCTGCTTCCTCTAATAACCCCGTCGACTCATCTTTGCTGTCTATCCTCCCAATCTGACGGCCAGTCTTTCTCCTTCACCCAATCCGTTTACTCGCCATGCAGCCCACGCCCTTTGACTTTTCAGTATGCTCGAAGGACGAAGATGACCTACTCGCTAGTACTCATTATAGTTACTCCTCAACAACCACATTCAACAAACAGTATGGCTGAAGGGAAAAAGGACAGAGCATGAGCACATAGCGGCATTTAGCAGCTATGGAACTTCCTGGATACAAACACTCCAACTACCTGAGAGGACAACAGAGCACCCAAGGAGATCAAATTCACCCATTGAGACAAGTAAATGCACTGAAAGACTCCATCAAG
Organism: Pinus taeda; assembly: GCA_000404065.3. Taxonomy (NCBI): domain Eukaryota; kingdom Viridiplantae; phylum Streptophyta; class Pinopsida; order Pinales; family Pinaceae; genus Pinus; species Pinus taeda. Next base: position 73,943 of record APFE031451437.1, read on the forward strand.
AAATTAAACATGGTTGGTGGTCAATTATGACCCCTCCATACCTAGAATGGCCAAGTGCCCTTGTAATGAAACTCTATATATACCCATAAACAAGATGTAATTAGGGTTGATGATTGATGTTTTGATGTAAGGTTCAACTTCTGGAGATTGTAACTATTTTGATACTTGTAGCATCTCGTCTTAATTTTCAACTAAAACAAGCTTCTTTTGTTGTTAATTGCTCACTTACCATTTATTTCCTCTTCTAAGTTGTGCCTGATATGTTATATTCCTGAACTCTTGATGTTTAGCATTAGAATAGATGTCATCCTATTTCTGTGTTAAAATCTTGTATTTTTCATTGAATGAGTTATTCAGGTTTCTCCTCTTCTGGTGCCAGAGAGATATCATCTTGTTTGTGCATTGGTAGATTAGATTTGCAGACTTCTTTACTATTTGCAGCTGGCCATCACATGGTCTTGTGCATCCTTTGGTGTGGTCAGTATTCTCCGTATTCACCCAATCTTAAAACTGTGAGTAGTTGGTGATCTAAAGCCTTGTAGTCTGGGGGTGTTCACGCATGTCTGGAATCAAGCAAAGTAGAAGTGGTTATCTAGCTTGGACAAGCATCATTCCTTCCATTCATCCATTTGCAACAATAAGTTGAATTTATATGTTACCAGGCATCTCTGAGCTACAGCCTAGGAGTCCTAACAACCCCTTCTCTTCTTTGCTTAGATTTGCATTAATACTGATATTTTTTCAGGAATTTATTCTTCATCTATTCCCATTAACTAATGATACCTTGCTCAAGGCTCATGAACCAACATAATGTTTCATCTTTTAATGTGGTAAGAAACAAATTAAGCTTCTAATTTTTAGTTACATATTCATAGCTCTTGTAGAGTACATATAACTCAAAAAGAAATGTATAAAGGTCTTCCATTGAGTGAATGAAAAAATTCGATAGAGTAGAGTGAGAAATGCTCTTTATTTCAGCATCGAATTGCATTTATGTAATGAGGAACTTGAAGGATTCAAATTCTTTCTTGACATTCTCATGTGCAATATATTATAAATGAGTATCCTCTACTTCTAAATGTGATTTTGTAGATTCAAGAAAGCTCATGCTTTCTTGGTAGTACTCCTTATAAGGACATGGTTCACTTTCTCGAGGGTTTTGATCACCAAACTGATTTTTAGGAAGGTATTATTTGTTCACCAAAGATATTTTCCCAATGAGCTATAAAGATAGATTATCCAAGGTCCAATATATTGTTGTATTAGAGATTTTCTCAAATTTAAATTATTTTATATGTTTGTATCGTGGAAGGTCCAAGCTTCTTCTTAGCAAGGGATCTTGTTGTTGGTGTCAAATAATTTGGTTGACCTTTTTCCTTTCCCTTTTGTGAATATCCTTCAGTTTTATTATGGGGGTTTGTTCTTCATAAATCTACCAAAATGATCCCTACTCATATGGATCTAATAGATCATACTGAAATATAGAAGGTTAGGGCAATCAATTCTAAAAAAATCCAAAAATCAACAAATATGTTCACACAAAAGTTAACACAAAATTGACTGTACTATAGGAAATTCCTCAGTAATGACACAAAAAATGACAAGAATCTCAATTAATTTTAATTATCTTAATGAGAAATGGATCAGTTTTTTATTTAAATTGTGAATTTGAGGTTCATTTGGAACTTGCAAACTCTCATGCACAATCTACGCTAGTGAAATTTTTTATGTTTCAAGACATTGTAGTAATGTAGTAGTTATTGTTATCACTTTGTGATTTATCTAGGCTTGTTGGGCTGGGATCCCCCAAGGGTAGATTTGGGGTTAAAAGCCCATATTTTTGTCAAATTTTTTAATCCAAGTGTAAACACTGCACATTTTGTGGTTGCAGAGTGCATAGGTGTTAAAGAGTCATAGGGTTGTCCGCCCTTATTTTGGAAATGTAATGTCAGCTGTAAAATATCTACCCATGGTCCACGAACCATGGGATTGATTTGAAATTGATCCAAGAAAAGCAATAAAGTATTATAGACTCGTGTGCATGGATTTTCCTATGTTATTTTATGCAACAGATCGATAATATTGCGAAATACACAGGCCATGAAGCAATTAAAGAAAACATAACAAGCAACACATATAAACACAACAAGTTTAATAAGGATTTCACCCAATACTCTTGGGCTACATCTCCTAGTCTAGCCTTCAGTGGTGGCCTCTCTATTATGTTTTCAAGCAGATTTTTTACAATAGTGAGCTCAATTTGAGTCTCACACAACAGATATAAATCAGAAAAATTATACTGGGATCCCCCAAGTCTCTAGAGTACACAAACTCTCCTTACTGACTCTCGACCTCTATTATTCACAATAGTATGAACCCAATCTGAGACTCATACATGATAGGCATTACAGAGGAGTGTGCTTGAACCTCTCAAGCCTTCTCTAGAGTTCACAAACTCTCTGACTCTCTCTATATATGTCTTAATCCTGGCTCAATTTTGCCTTTGCTTCTTTGTGGGTTAGCTCAGCCTCTTCTCTCTGCTTCAACTTACTGCCTACTACTCTCTGCTCTTAGCTTTCTTTGCTTACCACTTACTCTATCAGTTGGTGGCTTTTAAGCTAATCTGCTTCCTGGCTATTCGTTTCTACTTCCCAACTTTCTAGTTCCCCTGCCTTTGTCCATTTGAATCCCTCTGTCCTACGTAATCAGTCACTGTATAATGCCTCACAGGGAAGTGGCTACCTATTTCATAATGGATGAGTGTCAGTTCTCTTGGACATGTTTGAAATGATATTATTTTTCCATTAACTCCAAGAATACCTGCAAAACATGACCTTCCACCAATGCATCGCCCATATCGGACTTCAAATCATATACAACTCTTCCTGTTGACCCCGTTAAATCTGGTCATCCATCAGAATGTGTCTCCGCCATTGATCTGGGGGCCTTAGATCCTACGGTCCTCATTCATATTGGGCAGCTAAGTAGCATGATGTTTACACGTTCGATGTAAACGATTTTCTCTCTCTTTGGTCGAAAACGTGGCACCCTTTGTATGGCATTGGGCGGAAGTTGGTTGAAACTGCTTACTTCTCGAAGCCCCTTTGATGTTCTGCTAGTTTTGTGGAATCTCGTTTCCACGAAATCGGAATGATATCTATTGCATTTTATAATTTTTTGGGTTCAAGTGCTTGTGGCCTTTCCTTTTTTGAGGGTTTTTCCCTGCGATATGTGATTAGCGACTTGTCACTAATCACATATCAGAAACTACCCTCGTTTCTTGAAATGGCCCCTGGATTTGCTAATTTGCGATAGCACATGTCACCATGAGCCAACGGTCTGGGCTCTTGACTGACGGTCCTTGTTGCTCCGTGCTAATCACAAATTGCAACTGTTACGAGAATATCTCCGATAAGCTTAATATTTATAATACTTTTAATCTTTGGAATGATTTTTAAAGAGATCATGAAAACTTAGAGAGTGTTCTAGGATCTAATTTGGATCACAGCCTTCCCATTGAAAAAGCTTTTGGAACACCAAAATTTGGTTTTTAAGCATCAATCAAGTGTGGATATAGATTCCTCGCTTGCCCAAATTCTATCCATCTTGCACTGCTTGGTTTTGAACCTTTGAGCCCAATCTTGAGGTACTCAACATCCCCTCTACACATAGTTCTCACCTTCCTGTCTAGAAGTGTATCTTCCTACAATTCATTGATATATTCAAGCAACAGATCATCAATAGAAGGAAATTGACTCTGCTCTTCAAGTTCTTCAATCAATGAAGTTTGAAATAGTCTCAAGCTTTCTGCATTAACTATTGAATAGATGTGCATGTAAGCTGGTAAATCAAGGTGAAAAGCATTCTCACCAATTTTCTCAAGTATCTTGAAAGGTCCATACCTTATCAACTTCAAATTCTTACCTTCACCTTGCATTCTTTCTTTGCTGATATACAACCAAACTTGATCACCAACTTGGAAACTATGCTCAATCCGATGCTTATCATGCCTTGCCTTGTACTTGGCTTGGCTCTTTTCCAGCTGTTCATGCACTGCTTGGTGAAACTCTTGGATTTGTTCAATGAACTTGGTTGCATTGTCCACATCATTGTGTCCATCAACTGCTATGTCATTACCACAGACAAAATCCAAGGGAGACCATGGTATGAAAAAATCCAAGGGAGAAGAATGTTTAGCCTGGTTGTAATCATGTTGCACATAACACAAATGTTCATCCCAAAGATTGAGATGCTTGCTCCAATAGCCTTTGAGAAATTGGATCATAGTCCTGTTGAACACCTCTATTTGGCCATAATTTTGTGGATGAAATCTTGTCCTCTTCTTCAGTCTGGTGTCCATAAATTCCCACAAACTTGACCAAAAATTCCCAACAAATCAAGAATCTTGATCAAATACAATGGAAGTGGGTAATCCAAAATGAACCCATACATGCTGAAAGAACAACTTTTTTTTTTTATTAAGCTGTAATCTATTTGTTACAAGGTATTAAAATACTCATTTTTCTGAGCCTATCCACAACAACATATAAATAGTTATGACGTTTTCTAAATTTAGGCAATCCCCCAACAAAGTCCATGGAAATACTTTCCCAAGGATGAGAAGGAACTGGTATTGGAGTATACAAGCCTAGTTTTCTATTGCTGGGCTTGCCTTTAGCACACATGGTACACCCTCTTATATATCTAGAAACAGTCTCATTCATTTTGGGCCAATAAGAAAATCTTTGCCGCTGTGCAACTATTTTACATACACCAAAGTGACCTGATATTAGAGAAGTGTGTGCTTCTTGAATTATCTTTACTCTTTCAGTTTGAGGAATGCATAGCTTTCCCAAATGATACAAGAGTTGGTCCTTAACATGATAATCCAATTCTTATACTTGTTTTCCATGACTTAAAGTTGCATATACATCTTTGAAATCTATATCTTGAGCACATTTTTCAATGTAGCTTTCATGCAAATACTGAATTATGCTTAAGTATAGTAGATGCGTTAATGATTGGTCTGGACAACATATCTGCAACTTTATTGTGTATGCCATTTTTATATCTAATGACGAGATGAAACTGTTGTAGAAAACCCATCCACCTATAGTGTCTTGATTCTTGCAACTTATTTTGTGAGTGTAAATATTGAAGTGGTTGATGATCAGTATGTATAACTGTCTCTTTGCCCATTAGATAATGTTTCCACTTTTTCACACTCTGTACTAACGCATACAATTCTTTATCATATGTGGGATAATTAACTACTGCATAATTAAATGTCTCAGAATAATAACATATGGGTTTACTGTGCTACATCAACACTGCTCCCATGGCATAGTCACTGGCATCCATTTCAATCTCAAAGGGTCATTGGAGATCAGGCAATGCTAGTATTGGTGTTCCACTAATATTTTATTTTAAGGTGTTGAAGGCTTTCTGCTATTTGCTTCCCACTGAAACACCTTGTTCAATCCTGTTAAAGCATGTAAGGGAGTTTCAATCAAGGAAAAGTTAGCAATAAACTTCCTCCAATACTGTGTTGCTCTTAGGAAGCTTCTAACTTTTGTAGCAGATTTGGGTTTAGGCTAGTTTAAAATGACTGCAACCTTAGAGCGATCTATCTTCAATTCACCACCCCATACAATATGACCCAAATAATTCAAATATGTTTTTCCAAATTCACATTTTGATAGCTTAACATAAATATTTTCTCTTTTCAAAACATTTAGAGTCTTCTTTACATGATTTAAATGTTCTTCCCATGTTTTCCTAAATAAAAGAATGTTATCTAGATATACAATGACAAAATAATCAATAAAAGGCCTGAGTACATCATTCATTACTCTCATGAAATTAGCAGGAGAATTAGTTAAGCCAAAAGGCATAACCAACCACTCATACAATCCCTGCTTTGTTTTGAAAGCGGTCTTCCATGCATCTTGCTATGCAACTCTGACTTGATGGTAGCCACTATGTAAGTCCAACTTGGAAAAGTAAATAGCTTCTTTCAAATGATCTAATAGATCATCTATGCAAGGAAGGGGATAACGATTTTTTATTGTTATCTTATTCAGTGCTCGGTAATCAATGCACATTCTCCATAAGCCATCTTTCTTTCTCATCAAGACAATTAGAGACCCACATGATGATGTGCTAGGTATTATGAACCCTTTCTCGAGTAGCTCCTGTACCTACTTCTTGATTTCTACATTCTCTAAAGTAGACAACCTGTACATTTCGATGTTAGGAAATGGAGCATCTTGCTACAAATTAATATCATGTACTATTTCCATTTTAGGTGGAAAACCTTTAGGTTCTTGAAATAGTATATCATATTATGAAACAACTTTTTCTAAATTAGCTTGTTGTTTAGCATTATAGCCTTCAAATACATTGGTTTTTCAGGTTTCTTTTCCTTCACAACCATCAGTAAAAATCGTTTTCATGAATTTGCAATTCTTTTCATCTGCTTGGAGTTTATGAGAGTATAATTATTCTTGAGTTTAAGAGCTCTTACAATATATTTTCTTCCATCTTTAACGAGTTGATATTTGTTTCCAGCTCTATAGCAAATGGCTTTTCTATCATACAAGTAAGGACTTCCTAAAACAATTCCACATATATCCAAGGGAATAATATCTAACTCAACCTCATCTACAAATGCTGACCCAAAAGAAAACCTAAGTTTACATTGTCTAGTCACTTGTAGCTTTGCTTTATCACATAACCAACCCAATGGATATGGCTTCTTGTGATGTGTGGTTAGTAATCTTAGTTTATTTACAATTGCTTCAAAAATTAAGTTTACTTGTGAGCCACTATCAAACAAAGTATTAATCTTTTGATGCTTGGAAATAACTCTAATATGAAAAAGCTCATGCCTTTTCCTCTTATTTTCTTCATTATCAATATATTGTGAAGAATTACTAGTAGATGCTTTAGATTTTTTACCTTTTATACATGTGGTTGTGATTGTTGTTTCATCCCCTGAGTCTGACCCCAAATCCTTCTAAATAGTTGTAGCAGCCTTATTCTTTTTGCCATCATACATCTTGGGTTTCAACTATGGATGTAGAATCTAGCAGTGTTCATCATCATGCCCATCCTTCTTGTAGTGAGTGCATGAAGGTTTGGTCTTTTGTACAACATTTTCCTTCCTCTCTTTTCATTTTTTCTTTCTCTTTTCCTTGTTCTTGCTTGTAGTGGGTTTTGATTATCCCCCAACTTCTCGGTTCACATTCTTTCCTATAGCCTCTAGATGTGTAGCCTGAAGAGACACCTCATCTATGTTAGTGGGATTAAAGATGAAAATGGTATGTCTCAAATAACTATGTAGACCACCTACATACTTCAGCAAATTTTCACGTGAGTCTAAAGAAATTCCTAGAATCAAAGCTTTTTTTCTAAATTCTTGGGTGTAACTTTGTACACTTTGCCCTTTTAATTGGCAAAGAGTTTGCCAACTCATCATAGGTTACTGCATATAAGCTAGTGGATAGAATTTTTTTTTAATTGCATAAACAAATTCATTCCAGGTAGAAAGAATTTTACCATGCTTCTTCAAATCATCTTGTGTCCAGCCTTCCCACCATACCAAGGAAGTGCCTCCAAGGCGTAGGCTATCCAGCTGAATCTTTATCCTTTCTAAATAGATGTTCTGCACTTTGCAATATAGATCAATCTATCTAATCCAGTTATCTAGCATTTTTGCTTTCAATTCTCCGTCATAAACTGGAAAAACAAACTTCACATCTAATTTAATCAAAAAAGGTTTCTTCTTTTTCTTTTCAGGGCTTTCTTTAGGTGAAGAAGATGATGATGAAGGTGATGATGGGGGAGATGGTGGAGAGGGATTCTCTTCTTTTCCTTTGCCTTCTAGGTGGGCAACTAGAAGAGTCTCTTCTACTCCGTTATCTTGTTTGGAGGTTGATGAATCTTCACCTCTACCTCTCTTAAATTCTCTATACATTTCTTCTACCATGGCTCTCATGGTCATGAAACTGTCCATGAATTGGGCGTTTGATTCCAAGGGACTTTCTTCTGGCATTTTCCTCTTAGGATAGACTCTTCCAATTTCTAGGTTAGCTTCAACCAACTCTTCTTCTCCTAATTTAAGCTTTGATCTTCTTATCATTCAACAAAAAAAAGAATCTAGCACAAACTTGTCTAACCTTAGCAACCTAGAGCTTTGATACCACTTGATTTGAAATTGGTCCAAGACAAGAAATAAGGTTTACAGATTCATGTGCATGGAAGTGCCCATGTTATCTTATGCAATGGATCAATAAGATTGTGAAATACACAGCCCATGAAGCAGTTAAAGAAAACATAACAGGAAACACATATAAACACAACAAGTTTAATAAGGAATTCACCCAATACTCCTGGGCTACGTCTCTTGGTCCAGCTTTCAGTGGTGGCCTCTCTATTATGTTTTCAAGAAGATTTTTTTACAATAATGAGCTCAATTTGAGTCTCACACAACAAATATAAATCAGTGAGATTGTACTTGGATCCCTCAAGTCTCTAGAGTACACAAACTCTCCTTACTGACTCGTAACCTCTATTGGTCATAGTAATATGAGCCCAATATGATGCTCATACATGACAGGCATTACAGAGGAGTGTGCTTGAACCTCTCAAGCCTTCTCTAGAGTGCACAGACTCTCTGACTCTCTCTGTCTCTGTCTTAATCCTGGCTCGATGTTGCCTTTGCTTCTTTTTGGGTCAGCTCAGTTTCTTCTCTCTTCTTTCAGCTTACTGCCTACTGCTCTCTGCTCTTAGCTTTCTCTTCTTACTACTTACTCTGTCAGTTGGTGGCTTTTAAGCCAATCTGCTTCCTAGCTATTCATTTCTACTTCCTAGCTTTCCGGTTCCCCGGCCTCTGACTATTTGAATCCCTCTATCCTACGTAAGCAGACATTATATAACACCTCATAGGAAGGTGGCCACCTATTTCATAACGTATGAGTCTCAGTTCTCTTGGACATGTTTGAAACGATCATTTTTCTGTTAACTCCAAGAATACCCATGAAACACGACCTTCTGCCAACTCATCATCCATATCGGACTTCAAATCCTATACAACTTTCCCTATTGGCCCCATCAAATTTGGTGATCCATCGGAACATGTATCCACCATTGACGATGTAGGAGCATCAGAATAAGCCAGCAATGTGAAAATATGTTCACATGTTGTGGCTTGACAGAGTGAATTTCATTTACTGTTTGGTCAATTTTGGTTTACTGAGGAAGTCGATTTATCAAAAAGTTTGTTATTGTAATAAGTGAGAGATTGCTTATTTTAGATTAGATATATGCATAAGAAACTACTAATTAAAATATTTCTATTAGATTTTAATAATAGAAGATTTCATTAGTTATTTGTTAGAGGAATTAGTGGAAGAAGTATAGAGAAAATTGTAATAAGCAAAGAGATTCTTCATAGAGGGCAGAGGAAATGGAGCGACAGCTCAGAGTTGTGAGGAGTGTGTTGTAACAATGATCATTCTTTGTGAAATTGAGCAAATAATGAAACTCTGTCTTTTCATATATTGTGAATAAAAATGTTGTTATATCCATCACTGTATGGCAAGTATAAAAGATTGATGCAGTTGTTTTCTTTGTAATTGTTGAAAGGGTTGTGATCTGTATTTATTTTAATTGCTCGACATAATTAAGTATGCAAATACGAAGGTCATTAACACAGAAATTGCATCAGAATCTTGGAATAGAATGAAAATATACAGTGTTGATTGTATAAGATATCGGTTCTATGTAATTATCACATCGGGGCAGGAGAGATTGCCATATCACACCATGTTGCAATATAAACGGATGCGAAGTGTTATAAATCAATTTTTAAATTGGATCGGGTCCATAATTATCGCATTGAAATTGTGGAATATGTGATAATTGAGTGACATTTCATTCCGGCGAGATGTGATCTCCAATAGTTATCGCATCGGCGTTATGGTAAGGAATCAACACTTGTAGAGTTTGCCAAGAGTGATTCAAAACCATCAATTTATAATACATCGGTGCAGATTAAACGTGGGAGAATTGTGATATATGTATGGATCAAACTGTTATGAAAGAGTTTTAATGCTATTTGAATGGTGTAAATGGTCATGTCAGAGTCGAAAGGAGAATTGAAACAATTTTTTTTATGTGAAAAAAAGAAAGGACTTTGATTCCAATCTGTTCAAAGGAAAATTAGTGATAGTAGATCCAGAGTTAGTAATCGGCAAAGAATCCAGAGCTACCGTTGTGTCAAATTTTGGTATCAGAGCAGAAGAAAGGAGTATTTGTAGTGAAGATGCCACTGAGAAGGGGAATTGGTTGAGGGAAACCAGAACCAAATGCAGTTCTGTTGGAAGAAGTGCAGAACTTGCGTGCACGAATGGAGACAATGGAGACAACCCAAAGAAGAGTGCCTGATAAGGGAGCTGAGAGTTCTTCAGAAGAATCTGATGTAGATGTGGAAGTAGAAGAAGAGAGTGAAAATTTCAAATTCATCAAGATGTTGGCAAAGGTTGGAAGCAAAACAAAAATGGAGATTCCTATGTATGAAGGGAGTCTGAATGCCGAGGAGCGTATGGATTGGATCAGATCCATAGATCAGTATTTTGATTATGAAGAGGTTGAAGAGAACAAGAAGGTAAAGTTTGCAGTCACTAGATTAAAAGGTCATGCAGCCATCTGGTGGGATGAGGTACAAACGTCAAGAACGAGAAAAGGGAAATCTAAGATCAAGCAGTGGGATAAAATGGTAAGTAAACTGAAAGCCAAGTTTTCTCCCGAAGATTATCATTTAGATCTTTTTAAGCAAATGCAAAATCTGAAGCAGAAAGGAATGTCTGTTAAGGAGTACACTGAAGAATTTTATAGATTGAGTATCAGAACAGGGCATGTAGAAATTGATTTGGAGAAAATAGCTAGATATGTAAATGGGCTAAGGTATGAAATACAAGATGAGATTAGCCTGTTAAGTTTGAAAACTGTTGAGGATGCCTATCAAGCAAGTTTGAAAGCCGAGGAGAAAATACTGAGGAGATAGAGTCAAAGGAACAGAGGGAAGAGCTCAGCAAGAGGTAGAGGAGCTGCCAGATCTAGAGGAACACAGCATCAGTTTGAAGCAGGAAATTCAAGTAGCAAATCACCACAGACAGGTGAATCTAGTAGAGGAAGATTCACGCCTAGAGGAAGAGGGCGAGGAAGAGATGTTAGATGTTATGCTTGTGGAGAATGGGGACAAATGTCGAGGGACTATCCTCATAACAAATCAGCAAGCCAAAGGGGTGCAAATGTGGCTGAGGCAAAGCTAGAACCACCTCGACTTATGGAGAAGGAGGACCCACCTGAAGAAGGTGAATCATTGCTGCTTAGAAGAACTTTGGTGAGATCAGAAAAGGAAATTATAGAACCTGTGCAAAGGAAGAACATGTTCAGGACTACATGCAAATCAAAGGGTAAGTGCTATAAGGTTATAATTGATAGCAGGAGTACTGACAATCTTGTGTCCATAGAGATGGTGGAAAAGCTTAGGTTAACAAGGACGGCACATCCTGCACCTTACAAAGTATCTTGGCTTCAGAAGGGTCATCAAGTTATCGTGACAGAATAGTGTAATGTAGAAATGCAGATCAGCACATACAAATATGTGATCCTATGTGACATAATGCCCATGGATGTATGCCATGTGTTATTGGGGAGACCATGGCAAGTTGACCAGAAAGCAATTCACGATGGGAGAAGGAACACATACACCATAGAGAAGGATGGAATTAAACATACGTTGCTGCCAGTGAAGAATGATGTTAACAAAGAACTTCCTGAGAATAATATTATGTTGATAAGTGGAAAAGAAATACTTCAGGAAGTCGACAAGAATGAAGAGGTACATTTCACTATTGTAGGGAGGCCTCAGGTAATCTTAAACTCCATGAATTTAAATGATTTGCCTGAAGAAATTCAATCTGTGTTAAATAATTACATGGATATCATTGTGGACGAATTACCAAATGAATTACCACTGATGAGAAGTGTGAGTCACCATATTTATTTAATACCAGGAGTAAGTCTACCTAATAAAGTTGCGTATAGACTAACTCCCCAGGAAAATGTAGAGATTGCAAGGCAAGTACAGGAGCTGATGAACAAGGGGCTGATTCGAGAAAGTTTAAGCCCATGTGTTGTGCCAATGGTACTTAGTCCAAAGAAGGGAGGAGAATGGCGCATGTGCACCGATTCCAGACCTATCAACAAGATAATAGTTAGGTACAGATTTCCTTTGCCCAGAATGGATGATTTAATGGATTGTTTAAGTGGATCTAGGTACTTTACTAAAATAGATTTGAAAAGAGGGTATCATCAGATCAGAATTCGGGAAGGTGATGAATGGAAAACAACTTTCAAAACCAACAGTGGACTGTATGAGTGGTTATTCATGCCTTTTCGGCTTACTAATGCACCCAGCACATTCATGAGATTAATGAACGAGGTCTTGAAAGAATATACAGGAAAATTTGTTGTTGTTTACCTTGATGATATTCTGGTTTTTAGAAAAAGTAAAGAGGAGCATTTGGAACATCTGAAAGTAGTCTTGAAAACTCTGCAGAAAGAAAAACTACTAATCAATTTGAAGAAATGTAGTTTCATGAAAGAGGAGTTGGTATACTTGGGATTTTTGATTTCCAAAGAAGGTTTGAAAATGGATTCGGAGAAGGTACAAGCAATCAAGAACTGGCCTACTCCTAAGAGAGTATTTGAGGTAAGAAGTTTTCATGGACTTGCTAGTTTCTACCGAAAATTTATAAAGGGGTTTAGTCAAATTTGTGCATCAACCCTTGACACCATCAGGGAGGTCAATCAGCCATCTCGATGGATAGAAGCAGCTGACAGAAATTTTAATCTGCTGAAAAAGAAGATAAGAGAAAAGCCAATTCTAAAATTGCCAAATTTTGAGAAAGTCTTTCAAGTGGAAACTGATGCAAGTGGAGAAGCAGTTGGTATGGTGCTAAGACAAGAGAAAAGGCCAATAGCATACTTTGGCGAAAATTTAAATGATGTGAAAAATAAATATTTTTCCTATGACAAAAAATTTTATGCTATTGTGCAGGCATTGAAAAAGTGGAGGCATTACTTGCTGCCAAAGGAATTCATCTTATATTCAGATAACCATGCTTTGCAGTTTATTAGTAATCAGCCAAAGTTAAATCGAAAGCATGCCAAATGGGTGGAATTTCTGTAAAGTTTCACTTTTGTAATAAAGCATAAAAGTGGTAAGTCTAATAAAGTGGCAGATGCAGTGAGCAGGGTAAGTTTCCTTTTGCAAGAGTTTAAAGTGGGTGTTGTAGGTTTTGATGAAATGATAGAAATATACAAGGATGATGAGGATTTTAAAGACATCTACACAACAGTTCAGAATCCAGTGAACCATAACAGAAGTCAATGGATGGACTACCTTATTCAAGGAGGCCTATTATTTAAAAGCAACAAATTATGTATTCCTAAATGTTCCATGAGAGAGAACATAATTAATGAAAAGCACAGTGGAGGTTTATCTGGTCATTTTGGACAAGATAAAACCTTTTCCCATGTAAATTCTTTTTATTATTGGCCTAAAATGCAAACTGATGTTAAAACTTTTGTTGAGAAATGCAGGGTATGTGAATATGCCAAAGGAGTTAGAATAATGGTCTATATCAGTCATTGCCCATACTAGATCGACCATGGGATGCAGTGAGTATGGACTTTGTTCTGGGTTTACCAAAAACTCAGAGAGGAAATGATTATATTTATGTTGTAGTAGACAAATTTTCGAAAATGGCACATTTTATTGCTTGTAAGAAAACTCATGATGCAACCTACATAGCAAATTTATTATTTTCAGAGATTGTAAGATTGCGTGGTTTACCTATAAGCATTGTATCAGATCGAGATAGTAAATTTATAGGGCATTTCTGGAGGACACTTTGGAAGAAGTTTGGGACTAAAATTAGTTTTAGTTCAGCATACCATCCTCAAACAGATGGACAAAATGAAGTAGTGAATAGGATCTTGGGAAATATATTAAGAATTCTGGTACATCAAATTCCCAAACAGTGGGATTTGGCATTAGCTCAAGTTGAATTTGCTTACAATGATACGCCAAACCGAAGCACTAGAATGAGTTATTTCAGATTGTCTTTGAAATGCATCCGAGAGGAGTATATGAGCTTAGAAACTTGGGAAAACAGGAATCCAGGAGTGCAAGTGCTGAAGATTTTGTTGAACAAATGCAAAAGCTACAGGAAGAAGTTAAAGGTAAATTGCATGAAAGCAGCAGAAGATACAAGCAAAGAGAAGATCTGAAAAGAAGAGAAAAAGAATTTCAAGTGGGAGATTTAGTCATGGCATATTTGAGGAAAGATATATTTCCTACAAAGACTTATAACAAACTGAAACTAAAGAAGATAGGACCTTGTAAAATCAAAAGAAAATTTTCAGCCAATGCATATGAGATTGAATTTCTAGAAGGAATCGGAATATCCCCCATTTTTAATGTTGCAGACTTATATCCATATGAGATTGAATTGCAGAATGAAATTACAGCTAATGAAATTCAAACTGTAGATTGGGAGGAACATGTACCAAAAGCATCCAAGAAGGAAGTGGAAGTTATCTTAGATCGAAGAATGTTCAAGAAAACTCGAGGGCGGGCATATTTCCAATATCTGGTCAAGTGGAAAGAGCAACCAATGGAAGACTCTAGTTGGTTGACAGCAGCTAAATTACAGAGATATGGAATAAACCCGGAAAATCTGAAGGACAAATCTTTTCTTCCCCAGGAGTCTGATGCAGGAGCATCGGAATAAGCCAGCAATGTGAAAATCTATTCACATGTTGTGGCTTGACAGAGTGAATTTCATTTACTGTTTGGTCAATTTTAGTTTACTGAGGGAGTCGATTCATCAAAAAGTTTGTTATTGTAATAAGTGAGAGATTGCTTATTTTAGATTAGAGTATGCATAAGAAACTATGAATTAAAAGATTTCTGTTAGATTTTAATAATAGAAGATTTCATTAGTTATTTGTTAGAGGAATTAGTGGAAGACGTATAGAGAAAATTGTAATAAGCAAAGAGATTCTTCGTAGAGGGCAGAGGAAATGGAGTGACATCTCAGAGTTGTGACGAGCATGTTGTAATAGTGATCATTCTTTGTGAAATTGAGCAAATAACGAAACTCTATCCATCACTATATGGCGAGTATAAAAGATTGATGCAGTTGTTTTCTTTGTAATTGTTGAAAGGGCTGTGATCTGTATTTATTTTAATTTCTCGACATAATTAAGTATGCGGATACGAAGGTCATTAACACAAAAATTGCATCAGAATTTTGGAATAGAATGAAAATATACAGTGTTGATTGTATAAGATATCAGTTCTATGTAATTATCGCATCGAAGCAGGAGAGATTGCCATATCACACCATGTTGCAATATAAATGGATGCGAAGTGTTATAAATCAGCTTTGAAGTTGGACTGGGTCCATAATTATCGCATTGGCATTGTGGAATCTGCGATAATTGAATGACATTTCATTCTGGTGAGATGTGATCTCCAATAGTTATCGCATCAGTGTTATGGTAAGGAATCAACACTTGTAGATTTTGCCAAGAGAGATTCGAAACCGCCGATTTAATAGATCGGTGCAAATTAAACATGGGAGAATTGCAATATGTGTATGGATCAAACTGTTATGAAAGAGTTTTAACACTATTTGAATGGTGTAAATGGTCATGTTAGAGTCATAAGGAGAATTGAAACGATTTTTTTATGTGAAAAAAATAAAGGACTTTGATTCCGATCTGTTCAAAGGAAAATTAGTGATAGCAGATCCATAGTTAGTAATCGGCAAAGAATCTAGAGCTATCGTTGCGTCAATTGATCTGGGGTCCCTAGATCTTACGGTCATTGTTCATATAGGGTGGCTAAGTAGCATGATATTTACCCATCTGATGTGAACAATTTTTTCTCTCTTCCATCGGACGCGTGGCACTCGTTGTATAGCATCAGGTGGAACTCGATTGAAACTGCTTACCGCTTGAAGCCCCTCCGATATTCTACCAGTTTTGTGGAATCCTATTTCCATTGAATCAGAATGATATCCGTTGCATTTTACAATTTTTCAGGTCTGGATGCTTGCAGCCTTTCCTTCTTTGAGGGATTTTTCCTGCGATATGCGATTAGCGAATCGCATATCAGAAACTACCCCCATTTCTTGAAATGGCCCCTGGATTTTCTAATTTGCGATAGCGTGCATTACCATGGACCGAAAGTCTACACGCTTGACCAACAGTCCTCATTGCTCCGCACTAGTCACAAATTGCAACTTTTATGAGGATATCTCCGATAAGCTTGATCTTTATAAGACTTTTAATCCTTGGCATGATTTTTAAAGAGTTCATGAAAACTTAGAGAGTGTTCTAGGATCCAATTTGGATCAGGGATTGTATAAAAAAAGCTAAGCTCTAAGTAGTTAAAGGATAATACAACGGAGAGAGTCATAGCCTTAGAGTAAGAAGTCTAAGTCTTGGGTTGTAGTGTAGGTAGAGGCTCTGTAGCTAAGTGCGTAGAGCCCTAGGGTAGAAGTCCGCAACTGAGTGCGCGGAACCTTGTAGCTGTGTGCACAGGGTAGATAGAGTCTGTAATACTTGAAAGATATCAATAAAAGAAGTTATTCTACTATTTATGTGTATTTTTTATGTTAACGGGTTATAATATCTTATGTATGAATTTCCTTTATTATGCTTATATGGTGAGCGAATGATTGTAGTTACATTAAATATTTGAACGCACTCATGAATATCTTCTTACATGGTGATAACATTAAGTATTTGACAAGATAAGTGAATCACTTAGGATAATAGAGGGATCTGCATAGCACACTGCTATAACAACGCGAAAGTACCAGAGCCATAGGTTAAAGCTGGGTGAAGGTTGATTGTGTACTTTTGCGAAGGTATTGAAACCTGGGACAAAGTGTTTGTCTTACAAGCCCTAGAGCGAGATCACCTATGCGAAGGCAAGAAGAGAAGAGATAAAATGACATCAAAACCATCTCAAGCTTGCGGAAACTTGGTTCCAACACACCCCCATATTGCTTCGGGTGAGAGTTTGGTCTGCACTTTATGGGCTGATGCTGAAAGGGATAGTAGTGTAGGGATTTGTTTGGAAAATTAACATTGAACCTAGTTCAGGGCCCCTCAAGCCAACAAATGGTTTTGTTGCTGGGACCGAAATCTGCATAAGAGATGTGTGATGTCGTACGACTGGAATCTGACTAAGAAGGAGATTAGAGACTGGTTGGATAGAAAGGTCCATGAATTCGCGGCATAGGAGAACAGAAACCCATAACTGTCAAAAGAATAGTGGTTCGACTGATACCTGTATACAAAGATCCACGAAATATTTTTTCTTTTCTTTCCCTATTGAGCTATATGAGTGGATTGTGAAGCTAGAAGATAGCCAAGGAAGGTGGAAAATGACGGTCCTATTGTGTGGACCCTAGAGCTAGTGTGAAGATTGGAAGCATCAGAGGGTAAGATCCCCTGTGTTGTCGATCATTGGCTCAATCGTGTCATAGGAGGATTTGTGACTGAATTCACGGTCAACACCTCAGTCAGCTATAGCGAAGTGGAGCAACACTTTTTCAAAGGACCGTGAGGTAAGTACATAAAATATTTGAATACTTGGATTAAAATAATGTTGTGCGAAAAATGGGTTATGCAGCTACTTTGATGTTTGGGACTATGTGAAGCAGAAAAAGTTACAGGAACAAAGGAAATAAGGGTTCAAAATATAGCCCCTTGATTTCACCTCGTCAAAGGGATAAATAAGTGATAGCGAAGGTTTCTCCACAAAGCGTTATTCAGTTAATAAGACGAGGATTCCCAAGAATACCACCTTCACCCACACCACCTCCAAATTCACCGCCATCACCTCCAATTTCACCTGTACCACCTCCACCTCCAGCGTAGTTTAGTATGGAAATTACAGTGAAGTTGCCTTTGTTCAAGGGCTTGGAAAATGAGGACCCGAACCAATTCTGGTTCGTTGTGAGGCCTGTATGGGAAGCTAAAGGTGTTACAGATGATCATATAAAGAAAGTGACACTGGTTAGTGCTCAACAAGATCATGTGCTAACCTAGTATATTAAGTACTCTAACGATAACCTGAATGTTGGAGTAGCAGACATCCAAGCAGCACTAAATAGGGAATTTAACATGCCTAAATCTGAAGTGTAGTCAATTGTGGATTCAAAGAGATTGCGATGCAACTAGGTGAGATTCCTTGGGAACTAGATCAAAGGCTAAAATGTGCAATCCTCAAAGCCAACATGAAATTGACAAATGAACAACATCGCGAGTGCTTTGTGGCTTCGCTACTACCACACTTAAGGAGTGTGATTTTATAGCAAAAGATAACAAATCAAGAAAAGGCCTTGGAGATTTCCATGAGACTACATGAAACTCTGATGCAGGATCCTAATCTAGGAGTCTAGAAAATCCATGTGTAGCTAAAGAATCTGTGCCTTGAGATGCAAATCCTAAAGCAGGACAGGACAGTTCAGCTAGAGATACACAAGGAGGTATGGTGCTTGAAATGCAAGAGTCAGGGTCATGACAAAGACCATTACCCAGTCTTTGCAAACTACATATCAGGAGGAGGACTGATGCCTTTAAGGCTAGAAGCTCAAACAAGACCTATCATAGGTCCTGGATTATGGTGCGCTATCTGTCAGGTAGCCGAAAAACATGCCACTGATAACTGTCACTTGCTATAGAAGTACGTACAAGAACCACAATAGTTGTTCTGCAACTTTTGTAGGTCAGTAGGACATGACGAGTGTACTTGTAGGAGCTATGAATTGATTATGGATAGAACTCCCACCTATAAGGTTCAGGCCGAAACATGACCCCTTGACCAAAATGCAAGGATGGAACGGATAGGATTTTAGGGGCACGGACAAGCCCAAGGTGGAGGAGGACCTGGTAGAGGTTGAGGACAGTTGATTTGCTACAATTGCAGAGGACCAAGACACTATGCCCATGATTTGACTAATCCAATGTGTCTGTCATGCAAGTATTGCACATTGTTTGATAATGAAATAGAATATTGTCCTACATTGTTAGATAGGATATGTGACAAAGGGGCGCTACTAACTTCCTCGACTCAAAACCTACAGATGATGAGGTCTAAGCCACGCGAGGAAGATCCGAACATATAATGCTCTGGAGTGAAATTGCAATGGGAGATGACAAGGGAAAACATCCAAATGACAGTAGGTGGGTTCACAAGGCCCTAACGAAAGAGGCTGAGTTTGATTTGGAGTGTTCTTGGGAAGCCTTCATGGAAGCTAGAAGAGCTTTGTTAAGGCCTCCACTTCAGGAAGCAAGGATAATATTGAGCTAAACATTGACCCCTCTATGCTCACAACTTTCCTAGAAACCTATATGAAGTTACTACGCAATAGTAAGGCTCTAAAAGGGCTACAAGAACTCATCAATAGATGTGCTAGAACCGCATTAGGTGAACTACATGTGGTATGAAATATTGGCAAGCATAAGACAAGGATGGGACAAGAGATGAGACTAACCACAAAAATAGGAGAGTATGAAATGGATCAGGTCATTTTCAACCTAGGGTTAGATGCGAATGTCCTACCAAAGCAGACTTGGGAGTGAATGGGGTGACCTGCACTGCAATGGTCTCCGATTCAACTAAGGATGGGGAATCAGTAGAAAATCATACCCATGGGGCGGCTGCGGGGGGTGACCGTGGATATTGAGGGAGTAAGAGCAGTGGTATATTTTGACGTAATATAAATAGTGGATGATAGTAATCCCTACCCTATGCTCCTAGGAATTAACTGGGCTACTGATATGAATGGGGTAATCAATCTGAAAGAACCAAAAGATGATCTTTGAGAAGAAATCACTACGCATAATAATACCCCTAGATCCTACTGAAGGATCACGATATACAGAACCAATCCGTGATTATGAGAGTGATGATGATGTATACTGCATCTGTAAGATAACGTAGCGAGACCAAGATTGAGTGAATCCCACTACAGATTGACGGATTACGTGGGATCGCGAGAGTTCCTGCACTTCGGACTCCGACAAAGAAATAGAACACTAGCAGAATCGGTTATATGATGTAACTATGCTGATTTGCAACATGATGACTCAGTCATTACATTGTGTGTCGTCAGAAGTAAGAAATATGCCTATTTATGATGGTCTAAATGAGGTAGATATCTTTTTGGATGCATTTGAAAGGGAGGTGCTAGAAAATAAATGCTTCCAGGCCTTGGACTGGGCTCTACATGTTATGCCTACTAGATGGTGGGGTACGCACAAGGGAATCTTTGATGATTGGCGCGAATGTAGGAGGATGATCAGAGCATGATTTGGGAAGCCTAATATGCAACTGGTAGACAAGTACGATGGACAGAATTATCCACGCATGCATCTGGCCAAATGGACACAGGCTTATGGAGAAAAACCACAACCTGAGTGGGTGCACCTGTTCTGTCATACCCTGGATGTTATCCTAATGAATTGGTATATAGAAACAGAGTTCTGCCATGGGACAGGTGAATGGGATATCTTACGTGAATCATACATGATGAAATTTAGTTTTGAGGATGAGTTTGACAGTATTGATGAAGCACTGCAAGAGGTGAAAGCAACCATCTTTAGGATACCATGGGATCCTTTAGACCTAATTCAGCATGAATGGGCTACTCAGCTGAGTTGCATGCTCGAATGTTATAATGTAACTTTTGAAGAGGAGGACAAGGATCTATGGAAGATTAACATTCCAGAAACAAAAGGCCACCACAAGGTTCAAGGGCTGTAGATTGAGAACCATGATATAACCACGCCGGTGAAAAAAAACAAGTGAACAATGGTACGGAGGAAGAACCTAAATTCACGAATATTGGAGACTACTGGGACAATGTGACAGTGGATAAGGTCATTGATTTACTCTGTGAATGCTAGGACTTATTCCCTACCAAGTTTACTGATTTAAAGGAATAATTGAAGATCTAGGAGTGATGAAGATCGCGGTGATACTGAACATGGGAGCATGGAGTGTGAAATAGTTACGTGCTACTCTGGGACATATGAGGTATTACAAGAATTTTATCAAAATTTATGCCCAGATCACCATGCCGATGGAAAAATTATTGAATAAGGATTTCATGTTTTGTTGGAACGATGGCTGTAAGAAAAGCCTGGATATATTGAAAGAAAAGATGGTTACCGCACCGATTCTAGTCTTCTTGAACTGGAAGAAAGAGTTTCATGTACATGTCAACACGTCATGTATAGCATTGGGGGGAGTATTAACATAGGATGGCAGAGAAGGATTGGACCATCGTATCGCGTTCACAAGCCGCAAACTATCCAAAGTAGAGAAGAACTATTCTACCACTGAACCTACTAACTTGGAAGAAGGATTGCCTGACGCATAGCTATTTGTAGTGTGTGTCATGGATGATCATCTAGAGAATATAATAGTTCCTAGCAACAGGTACTACATCGGAAGGTTACTCTATCCAACAAAAGAAGGAATTAGTGGTGCGCGTGATAGATTTCTTTGTCATTGCTAGGCATATATACAAGATGGGGACTGATGAGATATTGCGATAGTATGTACTTGAGTTTTAACAAAGCAACATCCTCACGTATGCTCATGGGGGTGCCGTGGGAGGACATTATGCAAAGAAAGCAACCACGCAGAAGATTTTACACACCGATTTGTGGTGGACAACCCTTCATCAGAATTCAAAATCATATTGTAAGGCATGTGATGTATGTCAAAGAAAAGGCATGCCATCACAGAGGGATGAAATGCCTTTGAATCCACAAATGACGTGCAAACTTTCGAGAAGTGGGCAATAGATTTTTTTAGGACCCATTCAGCCACAAGGGAAGACAGGAGCAAGATACATTATCACTGCGACAGAGTATTTGACTTGTTGGGAAGAAGCGCAGCTAGTGAAGGATCTCATAGGCACGACGGTCACGAAGTTCCTATTTGAGCATGTAGTAATGTGATTTTAATGTCCAAGGATCTTGATGAGTGATTGTGGTACGCACTTCCTAAATGAGACAATCAATGCATTAACGAAGTAATTTTAGGTATATCACTAGAAGAGCACACATTATCACCCACAGGCTAACAGGACTATGGAGGCATTCAAAAAAGTGCTTGAAAACCTGCTGACCAAGGTTTGCAATGCTCAGCAAAGTGATTGGGACCTACAAATACCTACAGTATTATGGGCTTATTGAACAACCTGCAAAAAGTTGACAGGACAAACCCCTTTTAGGCTTGTCTATGGTGTGGAAGTCGTAATGCCTATGGAATACATCATGCCTAGTCTTCTCATAATAGTGCTCATATGATGGATCATGATGCCCTAAAAGAGAGGCTTGTGTAGCTGGATGAGCTCGAAGCATAAATATTTTTGGTTGGGTTTCACCAATAGGTCCAAAAGCAGCATGAAAAGACATGGCATGATTGTCACATCAAGCTGCGCACATTTAGGGTAAACGATCTGGTTTTGTTGTATGATATTAAGTTTGATAAATTCCCTGAAAATTTTAGGATGCACTGGTTAGAGCCTTATGTTATTAAGGAGATCACTGATGGAGGCACGTACAGTTGGTCAAGTTAAATGGAGAACCCTTCCCAAGAAAGGTGAATATCAGTCACTTGAATCCATACACCAGCGGTCTGACCATGTGAATAAATGGAAGTAGCACAATCTTAGTGCTCCAGGTAGCTGAAAGGAGAAATGAGACTATAAACTACACTACCCGGGTTGGGGAGCTACGCGATTTCAAGACTGCATGAAGCAGGGAAGTCTCACAGGGTCCATGACAGCACAAAGGAAATTGTGCTACTCGTGGAAATATGCACAGGTCCATCAGAAAGTGACCATTAAAGTCATTTTTCACGATTTGATGGTCGGATTGTGGCTAAATGCAGTGGGCGATAGGTATTTAAGGTGAAATTTATGGATTATATTCTTGAAAATCTGTCGCCAATCTAGCATTAATGGGCCAAATGTGGGGCGGAATTGTCGGATTTGAATTCAAAAAGACCCTATAAATCACAGGTGGTTGTCTAGCGAAAAACACTTGGCATTTTGAAAATTTAGTTGTTGCTCTATCAAGTGTATATGGACTGTGCGAATTTTGAGGCTTTGAGAGCAAGTTCAACATTTGAGAGATTGTCGAAGGAGATACAGGATCTCCTGAATAGAATGATGTCAACACTCGAGGAAGCCACGCAGGAAATTGAGGTAGTAGAAACTGCCCCAGAGAGTGTCAAAGTGGTAGTCAAAGTCCATAAATAACATAGGACACCAAGACCAAAGAAGGATTAGCATACTATGCTACCAATGTGCATATCACCAAGAAACCCACAGAGGAGCAAGATCACTTTGCAGGAAAAGGGGAAGGTCATTAATATGGAAGCAAATGAGGAAGAATCTAAATAAATCCTAGCGGATGAGGAGGATTCGGAAATGGAAGTTGAAACCTAGGTTGCAGACCCTATTACCAAGTTACCAGAATATGTTCCTCCGTGCAAGGGTGAAGCCAAGGTCCCAAAAGACATAGAAAAGAGAAAGAGCTCCCTACAAACTCCATTGATCCTAAATGACATTGTTTTTGAGGGGTCGTACTTAGGGCAGCTTCCTGTACTAAAGTTCGAAGATTGGGACTTCGCAGATCACGAGAAATTCTTGCATTTAGTGACTGAGCAGCTAATGTGTCGACGGATTGAAACGATTGTTGGAACAATCGAATTAGAGCCACAGACATGGCTCAAGGGTGTAGATAAATCTAGGCTGCTCAACCTACTCTAGGTACCACACTACCATTGTGCCCCACTAACCATCTTCATCATCAGGCAACTTCTCTACTCGGTGCATGATGGGTGTTTGTGGTTGGAGGAGCCCATTCCCCTCACAAACCACATGATCCATCGGATCACATGACTACCTTACTCAAGGGAGGATCCAACCAATATATACGAAGGAAAAGGTGGTAAGTTGGCCCTCGTGAAAGTTATGAAGAAGAAATTCAAGTTGGAGAAGAAGTAGCGGGGATATGCCATCTCCAGCATTAACAACCCTACAGTCAAGGTAGTAATGCAAATATTAGCAGGGAAGGTGATGCGAAAGTGCCATGCAGATGATGTGCCCATGCCTCTAATTACACCAACAGCCCAATGCACTGAAGGAGTCCAGTTCAACTGGGTGAATTATCTATGCGGCAAGTTCCTTGCGAGTGTCATGAGGCACAGAAGCAGGGAAAGATGTTCCACTACACGTGGCTCTTGTTATCAATCGTAGTGATGGCATGGGAGCTACCAGAAGACAACAAATTCCCTTCGGCCGCGTCAAACCTTCCAAAGGTAGTGAAGTATGTTTCACTATGGGTGACCAAAGGCAAGCAACGCATAAAAGAAAGCAAGATCTTTTGTATCTTGATGGAGATGAGTATCTGAATGGTGATCAATCGCAAGCCATGGTTGTCACCCACAGTATATGCTAGTTTGTAGAGCTTTGCAGAGTTCAAAGTGGATTTCCACCATGTCTTTATCAAGGTGTAGAAGGACCCCACGAAGACATGGCATAGCTTACCTTATCTAGAAATAGATGATGTTATCTTTGTAGTCCTTGAGTCTTGGCCTCCGGATTGGCACACTACAATTGGCTCTATGGTGGAAATGGACAAGTCCAATGCGTAGCGTAAGAAGGAAGAAACAAAGCTCAAAATGGCACAGCTAGCTTAGAAGCGCAGAAAAGAGGAAGCAATGGATAAGACCTAGGCAGTGTGTGACACCGTGAAATTGGCAGAATAGCAGGAGACAGGAGGAGAAGATCACAAAGGATATAAGTTTCCTTTGCCTAGGGCTAAGGTAGAAATAGAGGAGCCGACAGAAAAAGGTGACACAGACCTGTAGATGACGTCTACCCAACTCAAGCATCAGCAACTGCAAGAATAAATTTGTTCTATTAACGAGTTTGAATAACTTGTGTATGAATTTCCTTTATTATGCTTCTATGGTGCATGAATGATTGTAGTTACATTGAATAATTGAATGGAATCACAAATATCTGCTTACACGGTGATAACATTAAGTATTTGACAAGAAAAGTGAATCACTTAGGATAATAGAGGGATCCACATGGCATGCTGCTATAGCAGCGCGAAAGTACCCAAGCCATAGGTTAAAGTTGCACGAAGGTCAATCACATACTTTAGTGAAGGTATTGAAAGAAAAAATAGAGAGTTTGTCTTATAAGCCCTAGAGTGAGATCACCTGCATGAAGGTAGGGAGAGAAGAGATAAAACGACATCACAACCATCTCAAGGGTGCGAAAACTTGGTTCCAACATCCCCCCATATTGCTTCAGGTGAGACTTCAGTCTGCACTTTGCGGGCTAATGCCGAAAGGGCCAGTAGTGTAGGGATTTGTTTGGATAATTAACGTTGAACCTAGGTCAGGCCCCCTCAAGCCAACAAGGCTGAAAAAGGAATTCCAGAGGTAACCACAAACCTCTTTAGGCCAGAATCTAGCCCTTTTATACTGGAGAGGGCTCTCTCACTTAGGTTACTTAATAAATCTGATATTAAGCTAGGTAATAAGCTCAAAAAGGTTTAAGTTTTAATGGTTTGTTTATGAGAAAGGGACAGATCCATTGGGCATGGAGTCATGTCAAATTTGTTTTTTTTCCAATGATATGATGAAAAAAGGAGAGGGTTTCTGCACAGGGGCAAGGTAGGCAAATTTGGAAGTGCAATTTCGGTCAAATTTATGTAGGGGATGAATGTATAAAAGGTGAAATACAACACATTAAAGCATCAAACCATGGATGAATTCTAAAATGCTTCTCTAAGCTCAAAAAATTGATAACTTGGCAAACTAAAACAAAGCATCATTAAAGATGAATTCTGAATCAAACATCTGGTTTTTCCAAGAAAGAAGATACACATTAAAGGGGTGTAAAACCATAATATAAATTACAATATCAAATGACCACAAACCACCAAAATTCTGACACAGGAATCCCTGCAAATCACCTTCTATTTCATTCATTCACTGGCAAAGCTTTGAAAAAAATACAGCGCACAAAATTATTTTCTCTACTCTACCCAAAAAAACCATTTACAATGCTTTTGATATCTTTATACATCATGAATGATTTGATCTCCTACCATAGGTGGCCTAAATAACTGACCAAAACAAACTTTTAACTAGATACATAAAAAATCTAGTGCATATACTAAAAAATAGGAGTAGTTTTCCTTACAACCAATCCAAGTCTAAAACATCACTAACTTGGACTATTGAAAAATGAAATTAAATACAACTCCTAAAATAATTTTACACCTGTCAAAATTATCTACACCACTTCTATAAGTCAAAATTTTGAAATTTGAAATGAAAAGTGTTGACTATCCATACTTATAGTGCATTAGACAGTTTCGCAACAAAATGAAGTAGCTTCCATGTTTTGTATGGTTGCGACCCATTTATGTCAAAATGAAGCAAATGGGTATTATTCAAATACCTTTTTGATAGTGTTTAACCTCTTAAGTAATATTCAAAATTCCTGCATAGCTCCCTTTGACTTGTTCCCCACTTTCACAGCAATATTGTCGGCTTTTACAGCGCCTCAAAAAAATGAACATATATCGACTCATTTCTTAATACAAACTGTTGGAAAATATCAATGTGGATGTTGGAACCTCTTATAACTCCCCTCATGACAACAAAAACTTTCAACTTCACTATGCCACTAGTATCAAAATCTATATTAAAGGTGAAACAATCCCCTTACTTTTTTGCAAATTTCTTCAAAATTTACCATTTCTAATCTCTTGAGACAAAAAACAAATTTCTAGGGTTGAGTTGAGCTTTCCTGCTAGATATTCACTTTTTTACTGGCCTCTGCAAGTATATATAACTTTCCCCTTTTCCTTTTCCTTCCAGATTCCTTGACTTCAGTGAGCTTTTTCTTCACCAACCTAAGCCTTCTTTTTAACAACAAATTGTGTACATACAAAATTTTCACTTGCCTATGTAGAGGTAGGGTTCACTTCAATATGTATTTATCCTTGTCAAGGATAGGCCCAATAGCTTCCAACTACCTAAACCTAAAAACTTATTCTTGTGATCCTTTTCTGCAAGTTGTTCCACCTGTTATTGAACTCCTTCAAGTTATTCTAGTAGCTTGTCAAATTATTTCTTTTCATCAAAAACCATCTTTTGTTGAGGGTGAACAATCTCCTTTACTTGCATTTCACACCTTGGCAACAAACCTAGTTCTAGGTTTCCTTGAATGCTCAACTAGCTCCTTCAACTCTTCGACATAAATGACCATTTTGCCTTTGCCTTTGGCAACATGTGCCAATGTCTCATTTGATGACTCTCCTTCACTAGGCTAAATAGTCTATTGTGATATTTTATGTCTAAGTTCCATGTTCTCCTACTACAAATATGTTATTGTCAAATGTGCCTTGTCGAACTAATCTTGTAACTCTCTAGTTTTCTAGTCACTTTCATCAATTTCTGCTTTGTAACAACCTTGGTGAAAATTCCATGTAATAAAAGTAAATAAAGGAAAAATAATAACCATAGATGATGGGACACTTATTCCAAGATGAATGTTGGGAAAAATCCTAGTGATGGGAATCACTTGTGATTGTTTATGAAAATAATGGAAATTAGGAGGAAAGGGAGGTAAAAGCTCATAGGTTGCATGTGAGGAGGAAATTGAAGGAAAATAATGGAAAATGAAGAAAATAGAGGCCTTATTCATAAAAAGACTTCAGAGTATCAGTTGGTAACTTTTGGCCAGTTCAGTTTTGGAGCTCTCTCATTATTCTCTCTCTCTCTCTCTCTCTCTCATACACTTGGAGATTTAGAGTTTTCTTGGAGAACTCTTGGAGGGTGTGGCATAGTAGGATTCTTGGAGAAAAAGCGAAAAGGAATAGTAGGAAAGTTCAATATGGCATCAGGATCAACAACTACATTAGATTTTCTTTCAGGTACCGAGTTGCATGTATGTTTCCTTCCCTAGTTTTGGCATGCATGGCATATGCATGTGCATTTTTGGTTATGATCTATCATTGGCATGGAGGATGGTCGAAATTGATAGTGGAGTGCCTAGCCTTTCCATTTCTTGGATATCCATGGTGATTGTGGGTTTATTTTCATTGTTTTTTTTTTGTTGGTTCTCATGTTTCCTTAGCTTGGGTTGAGTTACTAGCCCTAGAGCCTTGTTGGACAAACACTCTGGATCCCTAGAACTGCTTGGATTGAGTTACTAGTCCTAGTGGCTCGGTTGGAAAAATGCTTTGGATCCCTTTAGGGGTTCAGTTACTAGTCCTAGAGCCTTGGTTGGACAAATTCTCTCGATCCCTGGAAGGCTTGGATAGAGGCCAATCTTATGAGGGTTTTGTGATGTCCGACTGTGAGGTGGGATCACTATTTGATGAGTTGAAGTGGATGGCCTCTACAAGCACAAGATGGGATTTTATTGATGTTTTCTATGAGACCACATTCATTCTTGGAATATGGCATGACGGTGAATGGCTGAAGAGAGATTTGGCTCAGCGATTCTATGATCAAGTGGAACGTGGAAGTCCCATCCCAAGTTTGGATTTTGCATCATTAATGAAAGGTTTTTTCTCCTTGTATTTCCATGAGAATTTTTATGGATTGTATGTGGTCTATATGTCTATACTTCATGAGTATTTCTGCTGCTATATTGTTGGTTATGTATGTGTTTTATGACAACAGCCATGTGTGGCTCTCATCATGTTTTTACTTGTAATGGAATGATCAATTTATCTATGACCTAATGGATGGAATAGTAGTTGATGTGTTGAGGTATCAATGGTTCTTAGAGATTCTCAGCTAAGTATGAGTCCCCTATGCTTTGAACTGCTAATTAAACTTGTAGATTACACATTTTCAATATGTTTGACTAAATTTGCTTCATGGCTAGTAGGGTCTAGTCAAGGTATTAAACAAGTGATTTCTTTAGTACCATTATTTCCATGTTATTTCGTTGATTTGAAGAGATGGATCAATTATGGGCAATGAATTTGTCTCTGGGCCTAAAAAGGTAGCTCAAATCCTGGAGTCATTGGCATAGCACTGGAAAATTTGGTCTGTAGTCACTGGTAGGCAAGCCTGTGAGAGTGACT
Source organism: Pinus taeda (assembly GCA_000404065.3). Taxonomy (NCBI): domain Eukaryota; kingdom Viridiplantae; phylum Streptophyta; class Pinopsida; order Pinales; family Pinaceae; genus Pinus; species Pinus taeda. Next base: position 103,250 of record APFE031451437.1, read on the forward strand.
TTGGGTTTCTAGTTTATCCCTTGCCCATAGCATGAGAGCAAGTGTGGCCTAAGAGATCCATAACATCAATGGGACCTAGGAACAAGTTCTCTGAGTGGCTAACATGTCGCATGGGGATTCTAAAGTTGATGTTGGATGTTTGTATGGTGTGTTTCCATTGGTTCCACTTCCTTAACATGAATTGGGAGGTTGAATCATATCATAGTGACCTCTCATTGCATGTTTACCCTAGATGGTCGGTTGTTTGAGTATATCTAGGAGGAGGGTGTTACAGAGTGGTATCAGATCATGGTTCACCCCTCGGACTGGGTGGGCTATGTGTTGGTCATTCATGCATGTCAATTGCATGTGTGTCTCTCACACTTGCATTCCATGTGCATGTTGCATTTGCATGATGTTGTTTATGGTTGTAGTGATGTCATCATGTGATATTTGAGATGTTGTTGTGTAATGCATCATTGTGAGTGTATGACTAGTTACATGTTGATTTATGCCACTTGCATGTATCGTTGTAGTATGCTTGGTTACATTATTGCATGTTTGGTTACATTCTTGTATGCTTGGTTGCATATATCATTATTGCAGGTTTGATTTCAAGTATTGTTCATCCATGCTTGGTCATATGTGTTTATACATATGTGTGGATGGTTATTCATTGCTTATGCATGTTCATGTTTTCATGTGGTCAAGTGTATAGTCATGTAATTATGGTGGTTGTCATGCATGAGGTCATGGTGTGCGTTGTTGTTGAGGTCATGCATTGATGACTAGAAACTAGCTAGAATGACGGTTGCATGGTCGTATGATTATGTTTTATATTTCTATATGTTGTTAGGATTATGTTATACATGTATAACACTAATTTATTGATCTTGCAAACAAGGTATCCTCCCCAATCTATACTAAGGTATGTTGGTTTATTGTGAATTGGTTTAGCTGACATGATACACCTTGTGAGAAGAAATATCAAATGGCTAGCAAGATGGTTGACTACAAAGACTCTCCCTATGAATCATAAGAGAAATATGTTGTTGGGAACCCTTCTAATTTGGAAGTTACACTGAGAAGCTTAAAGGAAGATATAAGATGTTGTAAGGAAGATTATGATAGAATTATACAAGCACAAGAAAATTTAGCATAGTTAAATGCAATGATACTTCAGAGCTTTTCATATTTATAGTGACAAGGGCTGCCTCAGATAATCCATGAGAAGGAGGATAGAACTAATGGGGCATATGGTGGTGGATCACATGGTGCTCTCATATCAGATAGAGATGACACAATCAGAGATGGGAAATTGTTGGACACTCCAGATAGGAGAAGGGATAGACATAGGTATGATTGTAGTTCTGATTCAGATAAGCACTATGATCATCATTGGGATCATCCTTACAAGAGGAGTGATAAGGGGTATTTTCTAGATGAGTTTAAGAAAGAAAAGTTACCTACTTTTGATGGAGAGGTAAATAAATCACAAGGTGCAAAGGCATGGTTGTTAGGCATGAGAAGTTCTTCATATTGCATAACTATTCAGAGAACATGAAAGCTAGAGTGGCTACATTCAGTCTCAAAGGAAAATAACACATCTGGTGGGAAGACGTGAAGAATGTCAGAGGTATAAATGAGGAATATTTGACTTGGAGTGAGTTTGAGTGGCTATTCAAGAAGAAGTATTTGTCAGAAATATACTTTGATGACAGGGAAAAATAATTCTATGAGCTAAAGATGGCATCCATGACAAATGATGAGTACATTAGAAGATTCTTAGATTTGCTGAGGTATGTGCCTTACCTCAAGGAGGAGAAGGCTAAGATTCAGAGATTAATTAGTGGGTTACTAGTTGTATTCAAAGATAGGATCGAGTTCGATGAGACTAGATCATTGGAGGAGGCTATCCAAAAACTAAAGCATTTCTATGAAAAATCGAAGTGGAGAATTGAGACTAAGCCATACAAGAGAGGTAATGCAAAGAACAAAGGACAAGAAGTGAGTACAACCATATGACACAGGTAACAAGGAGAATGTTGCACCACCTAGGGGGTTCAATGTACTAGATAGAGAATAGGGACACAGATATAAGGAGCAGAATAAGGATCCAATCTGGTGTTGGCCTTGTGGAGGAGATCATCGCGGGAAGGATTTTCCATAGTGCCATAGTTGTAAGCCTAAGATATACAGTGTGTAGGAGGCACAGACTATTGGAGATGTTGGTCAGAGTATTCCATGAATCTATGCAGCACTAGATAACAAATAGGAAAAGCATCAGGCATATATCATTGAGACGGATGGTAAGCTTTGAGATCAAGTTATTTCTATTTTGATTGACCCTAGACCTAATTATATCTATGTTAGTCTTGGATTGGTTGATAAGTGTGGTTTGAGTAAGGAATTGCATAGAGAGTCTTGGTTAGTGTAGTTGGCTACAGGTATGAAGAAACAAGTTCATCATTGGGTAAGAGCTTGTGCATTTTATTTTAATGTTGTGCCTACCACAACACATTTTAATATATTATATTTGGGATCATATAATATGTTGTTAGGCATGGATTGGTTGTATCTTCATAAAACCAAGGTAGACTGTTATGACAAATATATTGAGTGTATTGAAAACAATGGAGAACCAAGAGTCTTACAGGGTAAGAAGAAAGATACATAAGTTAGGATGGTGACAGCTATGCAAGCAAAGTGTAGTTGTAGAAAATGGTGTAAGCTATTCTTAGCGCACATTTCTAGTGATAAGGTAAGGAAGTTAAGGATATGGATTTGTTGAATAGGTACCCAGCTTTACAACAGTTCAAGGATGTATTTCCTGAGGACATTACAGAGTTTCCACCTCATAGGGAGGTATAATTTTCTATTGAGTTGGTACCAGGGGTATCCCCAACATCGAAATCACGTTATAGGATGAGCACACCTGAGTTGGTTGAGTTAAAGTTACAGTTGAAGGAAATATTGGACAAGGAATACATTAGGCTAAGTGTATCACCATGGGGCACACCGGTATTGTTTGTGAAGAATAAATATGGTACTCTCAGATTATGCATTAACTACAGGCAGTTGAACAAAGTGACTATAAAGAATAGGTACCCTTTGCCGATAATTGATAACCTATTCGATCAGCTGAAGGGAGCAGTAGTGTTCACTTAGGACTAGGTATGGTCATTAAGAGTTTGGTGTAGTTCCATTTGGATTAACTAATGCTCCAGCTATATTTATGTGTTTGATGAATAGTGTGTTTCATCTATATTTGGATAAGTTTGTTATTGTGTTCATTGATGATATACTGGTATATTCAAAAAATGAGGAAAAACATGTCGAGCATTTAGCAGCAATGTTGAGGTTGTTGTGGGAGAATCAGTTGTATGCTAGGCTCAGAAAGTGTAGTTTCTTTCAGACTGAGGTACAATACTTGGGGCATGTTATCTCTAAGGAGGGCATTACAGTTGATCTAGAGAATATAAGGGCCATCATGGAGTGGGTAGATCCTAAGAGTGTGGATGAGGTGAGATCTTTCATGGGTTTGGTAGGCTACTATAAGATGTCCATCAAGAACTTCTTGCAGATTTCTTATCCTATCACATTATTGCAAAGAAAATGTAAGAATTCTGAACGGACAGAGGAGTGTGAGGCTAGCTTCGAATAACTTACGCAGTTGTTGATACATGCATCAGTGATATAGATTGTAGACTAGGACAAAGAGTTTGTGGTATGCACAGATGCTTTCAAGAGAGGGCTTGGTGGAGTCCTTATGTAGGATGGATAAGTGGTATGTTATGAGTCCCGAAAAGTAAACAAGCACAAGAAAAACTACCCGATGCATGATCTTGAGTTAACAGTGATCATACATGCATTGAGTGATCATATTGGATTGAGGTATTTGTTTGACCAACCAAATATGAATGCCAGGCAGGCTAGATGGTTGGCCATGATTAGCAAGCTTGATTTCGAGATCAATTACATCAAAGGTAAAGAGAACATGATGGTATACGCTCTCAAAAGATGGGTGCAAATAAATCACTTGGCAGATATGAGCTCCTATGGGATAGATTTATAGAATAGGATCTTGCAAGTAGGTCAACAGGATGTCAGGTATATGGAGATTGTGCATAGGGTATGGATTATTGTCTTACATCAAATGGATTGGTTAGGTTCCAAGAAAAGATATATGTACCACATAGTAGTGAGCTTAAGAAGGTGATCTTGAGGGAGCTTAATGTGAAACCTTATTCAGGTCACCCAGGTTATCAGAAGACAGTGATAATGGTGAAGAGATTCTATAATTGGCTGAATATGAAGAGGGATGTAGTAGAGTTTGTGGCAAGTTGTTTTGACTATCAACGAGTGAATGTAGAGTGTAAACATCCAAGTGTACTACCACAGTCAATTGTGATTCCAGAGTGGAAATGCAAAGTTACCTCCATGGACTTCATCTTAAGGTTGTCGAAGATAGTGAGACATCATCATTTCATCATGGTCTTGTGGATAGGTTGAAAAAGGTTGCACACTTCATTTCGGTTAAGACTACATTCTCAGTTAGTGATGTAGCACAGGTATTCATCAGAGATGTGTTCAAATTTCATGTTGTTCCAAAGAAGCTTGTGCCAAATAGGGATGTGAAGTTCACTTATAAGTTTTGGAAGGAGTTATTTACAGGTTTGGGCATAGAGTTGGCCTTTAGCATAGCTTACCATCCACAGACAGAAGGACAAACAGAGAGGTTCAAGAAGATATTAGAGGATATGTTGAAGATGTATGTGATGCATCAATAGCGGAAGTGGGAAGAGTATATCCCTTTCCTAGAGTTCACATACAACAATGGTTATTAGGAGTAACTGAGGATGAGTCCTTTTGAGGCATTGTATGGGCAGATTTGTAACACTCCTATCAATTGGAGTGATCCAGTTAGTAGGGTATTGATTGGAGTAGATATGTTGGTAGACATGGAACAAGAAATGTAGGTGATCAAGAAGAATCTAAAGGCGGCACAGGATAGGCAGAAGAGTTATGTAGATGGGAATAAGTTCTTCAAGTAGTTTCAGGTTGGGGAACATATGTACTTGTGCATCAAACTGAAGAAGAGCTCCTTGTGGATTAGATCATGTGTCAATCTGGCACAAAGGTTTTGTGGAGCCTTCGGCATTATTTAGAGGATTGGACCAGTAGCCTATCAAATTGCATTGCCTCTAACATTGAAATTCCATGATGTTTTCCATGTATCATTACTTAATAAGTATGTTAAGGATGTTGATCATGTGATTGGCTGGTTTGTATTGTAGGTGGAACCAGATGAAGAATTCTAACTAGAGCCTTAGTGTGTATTGCAGAAAAAAGTGCTCATTCTCTAGAACTGAGCAACTGAGCAAGTTAAGGTGCAATGGAATCACTTTGGGCCTGATGAAGCTACATGGGAGATGGTGTATTATATATAGGCTACGTATCCTTCCTTATTTATCGGTTGAGGTAAATCAGTTTTGGCTTGGTATTTTGGTATGTGTTTTAGTATATGCTTTAATGATGTTGGTTTATGTACATATGTATATGGATGTAAATAGTGCCACGAGCTATGTTATAAAGCTCCACTATATGGTATGATGCTATGATGTCATGTTATTATGTTGTTATGTTGGTTTATTTCAGCGGGGTGATCATTGTAAATACTGCATCGAGCTAATTTATAAAGCTCCATCAGCGATATATATTTTTCTTACAACATTTTTATGGTTATAGGTGTTGTTAAACACTAAGGAAAATGTTCCAGCAAGGGGGAGGGTTCTGTAATAGCCTTGGTGAAAATTCCATGTAATAAAAGTAAATAGAGGCAAAATAATAACCATGAATGATGGGACAATTATTCCAAGCTAAATGTTGGGCAAAATCCTAGTGATGGGGATCACTAATTCGGATTTAAATAGGAATAGAAAAAATTACAGATATAACCATAAATACACAGATGCATAAGAAATAACACTTCATTTCATTAATATCAAACACTGGAATGTGCTTACAGACATAATGGAAATAAGACTAGCTTGGGCGATGGTAGCTTATCTCTGAGAAGAGATGTGGCGGCTACATGCCTCTCAATTGTGTTAAAATGAGGCTCAAAGGCATATTTATTGTTTAGAAACAATGGAAAACTCTAAACATCCAAAAATCTAACCTTAGGAGATGAAGCGGCAAACTATGGGCCCTGTTTTGGTAAATTGGTACGTCAACATCCTAGGGTCGTAACTTTGGCATACGATCTTCGTTTGAAGCGCACAATACCTCGTTAGAAAGATCTATTTGAGGACTACAACTTTTGAGTGAGAAACATCTATCTATCACATACGTTGCTCTCAGTTTTCCAAAAAAAAACATCGTTTAGGGCCTCAAATGGCTCTGGAAGTTCAAGACCTGAAAAACTACCAAAAATAGTAAATTGTGCTACAAATAAGGAAACTAAAAAACGGAAAGAAATAATAGTGTGGTACCAGATGGAATAGGTGTATGGCCAACAATATCCACCTGGATCAATCACTATGATTTTTTATGGCTAAGGAAATTGGAAAAAGGAAATCGCTAAGGCTTTGGAAAGGAAAAATAGCATTTTTGGGACAATTATTTATGAAAATAATGGAAATTAGGAGAAAAGGGAGGCAAAAGATCACAGGTTGCATGCGAGGAGGAAATTGAAGGAAAATAATGGAAAATTAAGAAAATAGGGCCTCATTCATAAAAGGGATTCAGAGGATTAGATGGTAAACTTTTGTCAGTTTGGTTTTGGAGCTCTCTCATTACTCTCTCTCTCTCTCTCATACTCTTGGAGACTTAGAGTTTTCTTGGAGCGCTCTTGGAGGTTGTGGCATACTTGGATTCTTGGAACAAGAAGGAAAAGGAAGAGAAGGAAAGTGAAATAAGGCATCGAGATCAACAACTATGTCAGATTTTCTTGCAGGTACTAAATTGCATATATGTTTCCTTCACTAATTTTTGCATGCATGGCATATGCATGTGGATTTTTGGTTGTGAGCAATCATTGGCATGGAGGATGGTTGAGATTGACAATGGATTTCCTAGCCTTGGCATTTCCTAGATAACCATGCTGATTGTGGATTTATTTTCATTGTTGTTTTTTTGGTTGGTTCTCATGTTTCCTTAGCTTGGGTTGAGTTAGTAGTCTTGGAGCCTTGGTTGGAAAAATGTCTTGGAGCCATGGAACAAATTGGGTTGTGTTACTAGTCCTAGAGCCTTGGTTGGAAAAAAACTCTTGAGCCCTTGGTCAGTTGAGTTACTAGTCCCAGAGACTTGGTTGGACAAACACTTTAGAGCTCATTAAAAGTTGTGGGTTGAGTTACTAGTCCTGGATCCTTGGTTGAACAAACGCTCTAGAGCCCTAGAAAGTATGGATAGAGACTGATCTGATGAGGGTTTTGTGATGTTTGACTGTGAGGTGGAATCATTGTTTGATGGGTTGAGGTGGATGGCCTCTGGAAGACCTGGATAGTTTTTTATGATGTGTTCTATGAGATCCCACATTCATTCTTGGAATATGGCACGGGGGTGAATGCTTGAAGAGAGATTTGGTTCAGCCATTCTACAGTCATGTGGAATGTGAAATTCCCATCCCAGGTTTGGATTTTTCACCACTAATGAAAGGTTATTTCCACTTGTATTTCAATGAGAATTTTTATGGATTGTATGTGGTATATATGGATGTAATTTAATGAGTATTTCTGCAGCTATTATGTTGGCCATGTATGTGTTTTATGATAACAACCATGTCTGGCTCTCATCATGTTTTTACTTGTAATTCAATGATCAATGTATCTATGACCTAATGGATGGAATGGCAGTTGATGTGTTTAGGCATCAATGGTTCTTAGCGATTCTCAGCTAAGTATGACACCCCTATGCTCAAAATTGTTAATTACATTTGTAGATTATACATTTGCAATATGTTTATCGAAATGCCTATCAAGGCTAGTAGGGGAAATCAAGGTCTTGAACAAGTGATTGCTTTAGTACTGTCATTTTCATGTTATTTTTCTTATTTGAAGAGATGGATCAATTATGGGGAGTGACCTGGGCTATGGACCTAAAAATGTGGTTCAAATCTTAGAGTCACTAGCATAGCACTTGCAAATTTGATCTCTGGTTGCTGGCAGGTAATCCTGTGAGAGCAACTTTGGGTTTCTGGTCACTCCCTTTCCCATAGCTTGAGAACGACTGTGGCCTAAGAGATCCATAACATCAGTGGGACCCAAGTACAGGCTGTCTAAGTGGCTAACATGTCTCTTGAGGATTCTGAAGCTCATGTTGGATGTTTGTATGGTGTGTTTACATCGGTTCCACTTCGTTAATGTGACTTGGGAGGTTGAATCATATCATAGTGGTCTCCCATTGCAATTTTAGCTGGTCGATTACTTGGGTAGATGTGGGAGGAGGGTGTTAAAACTTCCTGATGTGTGCTTTCTAATTAGGTGAAGATGGAGGATCTATAGGAAATATCTTGGTTACAGATCTTGTTCTTGGTACTCTTGCCACCTTTTCTATCTCAAGTGAGAAATGTATCTTATTAGCACTTTTATTATCAATTGATTTGTTTTTAGTCAAAGACCTTTTTATTGAGCTTGTTGTTGTAGGTGAAGCTTCTTTAATCACAACTTAAGGAGTATCTTTCTTGGTCTTTTGACTGTTTGAAGGTTGTGCTGCACATCCTAAAGAAACCAAAAAATCCTGCCATGACTACTCTTTTTCAAGCTCCTTCATTACTAGAAATTTAGTTAATGAAAAGTGCAACAAACTGCCTTCAACTTGACATCCTTTTGTTTGAACTCGGTCAACCATCTTGTATAGATTCCAAGACATAAAATAGGGAAGATTCAAATATTTGTTTCTAGTAAAATGCATTAAGAGCCTAATGTTAGTGATACACCTTACTGAACCTCCCTTCACATGTGCAGTACCTTTGAATCACTTCCAATAGTTTACTATGATGATCTTGTAAATAACTCCTTGGAATAGTTGAACCATACACCTTTCGGTGTTTTTTCTTGAGAAATTCCTTGAAATCAACCAAATCAAAAGTCATTCCTTTGATCTCCACTCAAAGGGATCTTAGTGGCCTTAGTTTTTGATGGAGTTATGACTGGAAAATTTAAACATCCCACCTTTGCTTGCACACCATCAAAACCCCTAGAAAATTCTTTTGCCAATTGTAAATGATACCCCTAAATTTTCTCACAGAATCCCATACACCCTACTTATTCAAAAGCCATTCTAATGGTTGGATTTGTATTAATCATTGTGATATCTTGTGGTTCAAAATTTACAATGGATCCCCATTTGTGTTTTTTATCTTATGGAGCTTACATAGTTTCTCTTTGCAATAATGAATAGTTTAAGGTTATGAGAAACTCGTTTGTGCAACAGTGGAAGTGTTATGGTATTTGAAATCTCTTGACAATGACTTAAGATATAATCCTGCAACTACACCAAAACTTACAATTCCAGAATTTCTTAGGAAAACCTTATAGAACTTGAAATTTCATAGTTGTTAGCAAGAATTTAAACCAGGTAAAGTTGTAGCACACAAGCCAAAAATGCAGTGCTAAAGAAATTCGACTTTTTAAAACACTTTTGAGCATAAAATTTGAGGGACACGGCTTTGTTACAGTCTCAAGACCAAGGTTCCTATTTCATGCAAGGGCTCACATGGCGAAAAGGAGAATTCATAGTGAGAAAAGAGGGATATGACCCACCATGTGGAATTGCAACGAGTTAGGATAAAAACGCAGCATAGAGGAAGAAAAATGCATTGAATTTTATAAGAGAAACGACAATAATTTTATCCTTTTTGCAAGCTTTAAATGGTTTATGTTGGCTTCTAAATGAAATTTTAGAGTTCTTTCAAGACTTAAGGGTAAAGATAGAGCTATATTTTCACCTGTGAAATAATTTTGACTGTTGGCATGCGAGAATTTGAGAACTGTGTGAACTTGCAGTGCCCCTACCTCCCTTTCACAGCGAATGAAATGAGAAACCCGAGCTTTCAGAAGTAGATGATGAAGAGATAAATGATAAGGGATGAAGAGGCAAGTTGAAATGATCACATGGAATGGCCTGGAGCAGGAACGAAAGAATTCATCATGATTTGGAAAGAAAAACATGAATGTGCAGCACTTTTCTGAAAATGCAGTGCATTGGAAAAAGGAAGGATTGTACCTTTAATTGTTATTCCCTATTGAGATCATAAGTTGTCCTTTTGAAATGACATTTAAACTGATATGAAAGAGCCTCCAAATTTGTTTCAATATTATTTCATTGTTTCTTTTGATATAGACATTACCTCTAGACTAAGGTGACCTACTAACAATGACTTATAATGGGATCAACTCACAATAACCAAGGATTTGTGAAACATGATTTTTGTGCTTTTCCTCAAGTGACCAAAGAATTTTGATGATTCCCCTTTTTAAGGAAAAACATGAGTTTATACATTGGACTCCTAACAAAATAAACACCTTTAGATGATACCCAATTTAAACCTATACCTCTTTGAACAATAATAGTCAGGTGATCATGAATAATATTTACAAATTTGACCTTAGATACATAGCAAGACTAACATGACAAGAATCCACAGACATAAGACACTAACATGGGGTCCAATGGGGATGCCATCCTATTGGGAAGGGGTCCCCTAGGTCAAATTTTGTTAAGTTTTGTTGAGCAGAGTGCGAGTAGCATGGGTCAATAAGAGTCAAAGGGGGTTTAAGAAAGTCAAATCCCCTTAATTTGTTAGATTTGAGTTTTTTTGAGATCTGCCCATGGTTCACGAACCATGGTATTGTAATGAAGAAGAATATAAAAGGAAGTAAAAGAAGAGTCATAATATAGCTAAGCTAAGTAAGAATAGTGCATGATTTGGGTCTGATTTTATCTATTTTGTACTTGGGCGAAGAGGAAGACTCCTGCAACTGTGTGCACGGAGAACTTGGTAAGTCTGCAGTTGAGTGTATGGGCCCTTGCAGTTGTGTGTGCATGGTTGGAAAGAACTGTAACTAAAGATCTGAAGCTTAATAAAGACTTATTCTAAAGAACTACCTGTGTATCTATGTATTACTATTTTATCTATTAATTTACCGTATTTATGATCTGTTGAAAGCAATTAACCAGGAAAAGTACTTAATAGACTCGCAAAGATGTAGACTTGTTTATTTATATGATTTTATTCATGTTTAGCACAATTGGTGAAGGACATAAATCCACTAACTATTAATTAGTGTAAATTCCAAGTTTTAAGGGTTAGGGATCGCGAAGGTCAAGATAAATCCGTAAGTTTGGTAGAAACACATCACATAGTCCTTTAGATGCAGAAACCTAGTTCTAGCATTCCCCAATATTGCCTCGGGTAAGACTGTAGCTTGTGCTACGTGGTTTGTTGCTGAAAGGGATAGTAGTATAGGGTTTTATTGGATAGCACAGCTAACTCCGAACATGGGTCCAAGACCCCTCATGCCAACATATGGTTCCATTTGACGAAGCGAATGGGTTGCGTGACGGTTAGGAAAAAGGCACAGATGGGATATGGGATGAAGGATCTGAGCTAGAAAGGTGGGTCCTACGCAACCTAGCTAGAAAGTGACCATTGAAAGAACTGTAGATGATTAGATGGCTATTTTTCCATTAAAGGGAGCTGGGGGAAAGCATTTAAGGAGAATATATTTGGAAATTTGTCACCAAAGAAGCATTAATCAAGGAGATCTAGAGGGAATCAATTGATTTGAATTCAAAAAGGGCTACAACATCCCAATCCACAATCGAACGATTTTCTTCCAGTGAAATTTCCTTGAAATGTTTTGCCTTAGTTTAAGCCGAGATGATTGTTGCATCTCTAGATGAGATTGGCAAGAGGTAGAGAAGGAGTTTTCGTAGAAGGGGCTTGGGTTTTGTGAAGATTTGTTTGAGTGGCATAAGAAACTATTCTAGGAGAGCATTGAAAAAATGAATGGAACACCACTAGTCCCTACCACAACACCTAGGTTTCCAAGGCCAAAACCTACTACCTCCGCAGTAGGAGAGAAGAAGCAAAAGAAGCCACAACAAGCTCTGATTTGGCAATCACTATGCAAAAATAACTGAGGTTAGATAGAAGGGTCGGATGGATAAAAGCAAGCAAACGATGGAACGCCTGGACCTGGATGAAGAACAATTGACTACGAGGTTTGAAGATATCGAGACAGAGGAAGTTGTGCCAATTACTCGACTACCACTTTATGTAACCCCTAGAAAATCCACTAGCAAGGTCACTAAGGACCATGATTTGCTAAAGTACAAGGTTTTCATGTTGTTGTTGTTGGAGGAGGTACCTGGTGAGGGTGATTTGTTGGCTTGGGTAACATTTCTGAAAAAATGAAGGATTGGGATTTGGGTGACCATGCGAAGTTTTTGTAGTTATAACCCACTAAATACTTGAAATCGATTTACTACAAGGAGGCAAACATCACAAGCTTGAGCCTGTTAACACCCAGGTTGTTCCCTATGACTCCCAAGGGAATACGGCCAGGGTAACCACTAACCAACCTTTGGATTATAGATCCTAGCCTATCTATAATCAGAGAGGGCTCTCTCTTTGAGTTTCAGCTATGCCTTGTGAGTATCTTGGGCTAGTTTAAAGTTTCAGTTTTCTGTTTGAGACTTTGGTTGATGGAATTTTGTTGTAAGAAGGGCATGAAGAGTTCAGAAGATGCTAATCCATTGGGCATATGGAGTCAGAAAAATGAGGTGGTTCTGGTGCCTATGATGGAGAAAGTTTTACTACAGGGCTAGATAGCTATTGCTAATATAATTTCTAATTTAGTGAGATATGGAGTTACCAACAGTGTGACATGAATTTGAACGACAATCCCTACTTAGTAGCATAAATGAATTACCAAATAGTTACTGTGAGGTATTTAGAGCTTATTGGAGCAATTAAGAATTCCAATTTAAACAGCTGAAAGCTATGAAAACATTTATAGTGAAATTAGATTGAGATCAGGGTGTCTCCATGGACAAATCCTGAGCTATTCTTTTTCTTTCTTTCCTAGTTTCAGACCAACATGTGAGAGGAATGAGTTAAAATAAATAACAGAAACATTAACAGAGATAGAGAAACAATTATTATATCAAATCATAGCACTAGAATCCTGTAGCATTCAATGGTTCCAATCACAGCAAGCACCAGTAAGACTCAGTTCCTGTAAACTCCAAGCTTTATTAATCACATCCTTCTGAAGGTTACAGCCGAGTTCTCAGTTCTTCATAAGAGAAACAACCAAAAAACAATAATCACCAACCCCTTGGCAGTGTATACGAGGGGGTATATATATAATAGGTCTTACAAAATATCTCAATACTGAGTCATTTAATACATTAACTGTGCTCACCAACTTTTACAGATATCAGATAAGAAAGTTATTGCTACTATAAATGTAAAATAAATGGTCTTCAATGCTGTCAGGCCTCTTTTGACCTTTGGAGGAGGCTGAGTCGGTTGAGCGTTTCTGCTTTTAATGCTGACCGATGTGAATGATGTGTCTTTATGCTCTATCATGCTGAAGCTTTTTCTCAGCCCTGCTACCTGTAGCTGTCGTTGCTGTTCCTTGTGGCTGAATCTTCATGTTGAGGTGGCTCATTCCACCTTTCTGTCATAGTATGTGTATCACACTTTCTGAAGGTGATAACTTATGTATTTTGATGACAAAATTCATATGAAGCCTCTTGTTTATAATAACAATTGTATCATGGATGCCCACCAATCCTGCGTAGGAAATTCATGCCTCAAAATTTCATCCATAGTCTCATCTGCCTCTGTGTATTTGTAGAAATTTGGAGGCGTTTCAAACAGATGGTTAATCTCATTCATAATGAAGAATAGATTTTCTATTCTGTCAAAGAGATTTTGACCAGATGCTGGTCCTGTATCCTGGGAGCTGCTTGATCCTTGGCTGATCTGATTTGCAGCAAATGTGTTCACCCTCTTAGCATAAACTTCATGTGATAGAAGTTTTCCTGCACTGTTGAGTAAGCTGGGGAGACCTCTGCCCTGTAATGTAGCAAATTTATCCATGAACCTGTGTACCTCTGCTTGCATGTCTTGGCTCCTTCTGTCCAATGTTTGTACCAGGATTTTCAGTGTGAGGACCCTCTTAACCAGCTGGATAGTCTCTGTCCTACTGGTGATCCCAATTGCTGCCAGCTGAGGGCCTGTCCTGTTATTTAGCACATTGATCAATCTATTGGCTACCTCAGGCATACTGCCTAAAGATGCCCTTGCTCTATGCACTTCCTTTTGTGCTTTACCTATGAGCTCCATTTGCTCATGTATGGTTTCAATATATTGCCATTGGTCCGTTATTGATTGACCAATGTGGGTCCACAGAACTCTTCTGATCTCACCCACCACTTTGTCAAGGGTGATCTCCTTCTCCAGCTCTTTGATTCTTTCCTTGAGAGCTTTTATTTCTCTCCCTTTCTCAGCCACATTCTACTTTGATTTATCATATTTTTCATTTAGCTTGGCCAACTCATCCCTGGCTCCATTTAGTTCTGTCATCTGGGCCTCTAGGGCCTAGACCTCATTTAACAATTTTTGAATGTCTAGACTTGGAGCCTGCTCTATAGATGTTGTTGCTGTTGATGTTGATGGTGTTGTTGTTGATGTGGACGGTGCTGCTGCTGCTTCTGTGTGAGGAGGAGTGGTCTTTGGAGGCTCCTCAAGGTTAATAACCAGTGGAGGGGGCTGAGAAGTCTGACCTCCCTATTTATGTTGTAGGGTTGCCTGTAGTGCAGCCTTAGTGTCCTCCAGTCTCCCTTCTGTCTGCACAAGTTGTTTGTGCAGTGCTACCAGCAATGTAGCTATTTCCTGTTCTTGTTTCCGCTGAGCAACCTCATCTGTTTGGGGATGAATGGTTGCTGGGAGTTTTAGTTTCTTTCTTAGGGCTGCCAAGTCTGCATCCCTCATCTTCAATAGTGATTGTATTGCTTTGGGATCCTTGGGGTCATGCCCCAACTCTATAATTATGTCTTCCAAAGACTTGATCCTGTTGTCTTTGGCCAAGGAGGATGCCTTCTCTAACTCTAGTTAGGCAGCTGTATTATTTAGGCTATTCTCCAGCCTTTTTGCTAACATTGTCTTGTCTGCCAACGTTGCATAGACCATTTC
>APFE031451437.1:123214-155353 GCA_000404065.3 Pinus taeda
GCATTAACCAAACAAGTATATTTCTTCCACAAGAATATGAGATCTTTGCATCACCAAAGTAGATCATATTGGTACTTCCCTTGCCAATCATGAGAAATGAAACCTATTGGTATAGGTAGCTAACACTCGCAAAGATGTAGACTTGTTTATTTATATGATTTTATTCATGTTTAGCACAATTGGTGAAGGACATAAATCCACTAACTATTAATTAGTGTAAATTCCAAGTTTTAAGGGTTAGGGATCGCGAAGGTCAAGATAAATCCGTAAGTTTGGTAGAAACACATCACATAGTCCTTTAGATGCAAAAACCTAGTTCTAGCATTCCCCAATATTGCCTCGGGTAAGACTGTAGCTTGTGCTACATGGTTTGTTGCTGAAAGGGATAGTAGTATAGGGTTTTATTGGATAGCACAGCTAACTCCGAACATGGGTCCAAGACCCCTCGTGCCAACATATGGTTCCATTTGACGAAGCGAATGGGTTGCGTGACAGTTAGGAAAAAGGCATAGATGGGATATGGGATGAAGGATCTGAGCTAGAAAGGTGGGTCCTACACAACCTAGCTAGAAAGTGACCATTGAAAGAACTGTAGATGATTGGATGGCTATTTTTCCATTAAAGGGAGCTGGGGGAAAGCATTTAAGGAGCATATATTTGGAAATCTGTCACCAAAGCAGCATTAATCAAGGAGATCTAGAGAGAATTAATTGATTTGAATTCAAAAAGGGCTACAACATCCCAATCCACAATCGAACGATTTGCTTCCAGAGAAATTTCCTTGAAATGTTTTGCCTTAGTTTAAGCCGAGATGATTGTTGCATGTCTAGATGAGATTGGCAAGAGGTAGAGAAGGAGTTTTCATAGAAGGGGATTGGGTTTTGAGAAGATTTGTTTGAGTGGCATAAGAAACTATTCTAGGAGAGCATTGAAAAAATGAATGGAACACCACTAGTCCCTACCACAACACCTAGGTTTCCAAGGCCAAAACCTACTACCTCCGCAGTAGGAGAGAAGAAGCAAAAGAAGCCACAACAAGCTCTGATTTGGCAATCACTATGCAAAAATAACTGAGGTTAGATAGAAGGTTCGGATGGATAAAAGAAAGAAAACGATGGAACCCCTGGACCTGGATGAAGAAAAAATGACTACGAGGTTTGAAGATATCGAGACAGAGGAAGTTGTGCCAATTACTCGACTACCACTTTATGTAACCCCTAGAAAATCCACTACCAAGGTCACTAAGGACCATGATTTGCTAAAGTACAAGGTTTTCATGTTGTTGTTGTTGGAGGAGGTACCTGGTGAGGGTGATTTGTTGGCTTGGGTAACATTTTTGAAAAATGAAGGATTGGGATTTGGGTGACCATGCGAAGTTTTTGTAGTTATAACCCACTAAATACTTGAAATTGATCTACTACAAGGAGGCAAACATCACAAGCTTGAGCCAATCAAGTGGTTGCCGGAATTGAGCATGCGAGATTATTTAATATGTTGTGGGTCCCCCACTTTAGCCACGCTATAATTAATACTATATGTGTGCATCAATTGTTTCCATTGGTTCATGATGGGTTCCTTTGCCTGGGTTGGCCCATTCCAATTGACTATATGCTAGTTCACATAATCACTTTGTTACCTTATAAGGGTTGGAACCCTACAGATGCTTTTGTGGGGAAGTCACAGGAGAAGAAGCTCACGGATCAGATGAAGAGCGACTTTGAGTTGGTGAAAAATTTGCGAGGCTATGACATTAGCTCTATCACAGATGGAGTTGTGCAGTTTGCTACATATATTTTGGCAAGAATGATAATGTGAAAGTGTTGTGTGGATGAAGTGTCAGTACCAGTGGTACCTTTGTCACAAGTTCCAGGAGGATTTACATGAAACCTAGGAGCATGGAAAGGTGTTCCACTATGTGTAGTTACTGATATTGATTACGTTGGTAGCCTAGAGGGTGCTTGATGATATCCATTTCCCAACACCAGATCTAGACTTGTGTGAGGCTGTGAAATTCACCTCACTGTGGGCGACAAATGATCCTGACCCCATCATTGAAAAAAATATTTTATGGGTATTGTTCAAGTCAGAGTTACCAATGGTGATCAACCAACAGCCACAATTGTCACCTAGTCTAGATGCAAAGTACATAAATATCGCAGATTTCAAGGCATATTTCACAGTTTGTCCATATGTACAAAGAAGGATGTCACCAAAACATGGAAAAGTTTTCCATATTTGGTCATGGAGGATGATATTATGGGGGTCATCAAAAAATGGACAAGCAATTGGCTCACCCCATCTGGCAATGCTATAGGAACAACTAAGGCCGTAGAAGGAGATACGAGGAAAAGAGAAGCTACAATAGCAACCAATATAGACAAAGAGAAAGCAGCACAGAAGGCTTCTAATAAAGACAAAGAATCATTGAAGGATTCTACAAAAGAGAAGGAAGTGTAGAAGGAAACAGTTGCACAAGAAGCAACATCGCAGGTCACCATTGACCTCGAGGAACTTGGGATAGAGCGCACTGATGTAGAGGTCAAAACCGGAGATGAAGAATAAGACGGTGCAGATCCCTATCTCAGATCGGAAGACTTAGATTCTTCATTTAGGCTCAAAAAGAGGCAGAAGCGAAGTTCCACAAGGACCTTGCAAGAAGCTGAAGTCTGATAAGTTTGTGAGTGCGACACCATTGCTCCTCATGGAGGGGATCCTTGATGAGATAAGTGATATTGTCTACTCCACTATTGAAACTATATGGAGAGACATAGAGGACCAGTACCACCAGGTATTGGACAAAGTACAATAGGTGTAGAAGTAATTGTGGGTCCAAAAATGAGTGATCTAGGTGAGCGTGGTGCAATAGAGTGTGGATCAAGTGAGCATGCCGAAACTTGGTTTGAAAAAATCATATCCGAGCTCCAAGCAATGCAAATACCAAGAGGATATCTCTAGTTTGAGACAGCTGAAGACTAGGAAAGTGTGCAATACTAAAAAAATCTAAGTATCAACCTTGTAGCACTATCGATCCAAACCTTACATGAGCTACAACAAGGAGTTTCAGATGAGCTATGTGTCTAAGAGAAACGAATGTTGTTGATTATCGACAAGGTAAAAACTAACAATAAACATATTTTTGCTATGAAAGAGTGGGCCTTGCAGGCCCACAACAAGATGATGTAGCGCAATCAACAACTAGAGGCAACCCTTACCCAAGTATGTCGCGAGCTCCCTAAGCTCCAAATTCTAGCAGAGGTGGCCTCCACAGAGAAAATTCATAAGTTTGTTGTTGTAGTAAAGGAATCCAAGGAATAAGTTGGAAAGGTATGTTTTGAATTGCAGTTTTAGGTTTTAGAGCTTCAACTGAAGCTGCAGCCAACCACTCCTTTGGAAGTCAGAGAGTAACACAAGACTACTATTAAAGTAGATATGATCACTTTGGCCTCTATAATCCAAGGCTACATCCAATTAAAATGTAGATGTGGACCTCACTGCAAGAGGATCCACACACATTGATGATCGAAGTAGACATCCGTGAAAAGCAACTACAGTTTGATGAGATCAGGGTGACAACGTGAACCTTAGCACCTATCCAGAGGTTCACTAGACTTCAAGAAGGAAAATTCATACAGACCCAGGTTGATGAGCTTCATCGGAAGGCCTCTATTATTTCCTCAAGGACATAGTCATGGGCCGACGAGGCAACCCAACTGTCACAAACCATTTAAAGAGAGCTCAGAGCTCTCCAGTAGACAAAGAGAACCATGGGCCTTGCATTGGAAGGTCTAACAACAGAGAAATTGGTTGACGAAGTTCACCAGGTCATCGCGCAATGAACAATAGATCTTCAAGCATTGAATATTGAATTCAACGGTCTGCAAGCAAAGGTTGAGGCAACACCAATATAGTGACTCAGGATGAGTCACGACTTTGTGTTAGGGACATGTTGGGAAGGGGTCCCCTCAGTTAAATTTTGTTAAGTTTTGTTAAAAAATTGTAAATACTCTGCATTTTGAGTAGAGCACGGGTAGTGCACGTCGATAGGAGTCAAAGGGGCTTTAAGAAGGTCAAATCCCCTTAGCTTGTTAGAGTCAAGTTGTTTTGAGACCGCCCATGGTTCGTGGACCATGGTATTATTATGAATAAGAATGTAAAAGGAAGTAATAGAAGAGTCATAAGATAGCCAAGCTATGTAATAATAATGCACGATTTGGGTATGATTTTATCTCTTTTGTACTTGGGAAAAGGGGAAGGATCTTGTAGTTGTGTGCGTGGAGACCTTGGTAAGTGCGCATTTGAGTGCATGGGCCCCTGCAATGGTGTGCCCAGGGTTGGAAAGAACTATAATTGAAGATCTGGAGCTTAATAAAGACTTATTCTAAAGAACTACTTGTGTATTTGTGTATTACTATTTTATGACTGAATTTATTGTATCTATGATTTGTTGAATGCAATTAATCAGGAAAAGTACTTAATAGATTCATGTAGATGTATATTTGTTTATTTATATTATATTATGCATGTTTAACATAATTGTCAAAGGACATAAATCTGCTAATTGTTAGTTATTGTAAATTCTGATTTTTAAGGGTTAGGGTTTGTAAAGGTCAAGTTAAAGGCCTAAGTTTGGCAGAAACACATCACATAGTTCTCTGGATGTAGAATCCTGGTCCTAGCATGCCCCAATACTGTCTCAAATGAGACTACAACTTGCACTATGTGGGTTGTTTCAGAAAGGGCTAGTAACATAGGGTTTTATTGGTTACTTCAACTAACTCTGAACATGGGTCCAAGCCCCCTCAAGCCAACACATCCTCTCTGTTAGGTGCCAAGAACATTTCAGACTAGTAGCCTTATCTTTTGGGTGACTTATTGACTCTTAACTAACTAACTCAGAATAACTTGATTGGATATGACTTTTATTACATATGGTAGCAGCTCATTAGAAACTCAGGGTCTTCACTTAGGGCTTCAATTTTTATGGCAACCACCTACACTTACAATACTAAAAATAAATATGGTATGTACAATGATGTGTTTAAACGGTTTGAAATCAAGTGAAATACTATTTTATTAGCCTACCATTAACAATCCCTCCAACAATTAGCTCCCCTATCAGGTCTTTTAGTAGATAGGCATTGTTTCTATGGAAAGTTGCAATTTTATAAGGTCCTTTCATAAATTTTCAAATTTCCCATGCCTTCCTTTATCTTCATTCTTGGCATCCCATCTCCACACAAGGTCATCAATCTTGAAATCATGAGCATTTATCATTTTATCATGAATCCTCTTAATCTTGTCTTGAATCAACTGAGTGTTATTGTAGAACTCCTCTCTAGTTTGCTACAATTGTATCATTTGATTAATCCTCCTCTCTGTATCATTTGGTTCCACCTCTACTTCCTACAATAATTTTTTTAGTGGAACTCCTGGGGAAGTAGGAAAAACAACATCAACTCCATACACCAACGGGAAAGGTGACATCCCAATTGATTTCTTAGTACTTACCATGTCTACCCATAGTGCATTGATCAATTTATTATGCCAATTCTTTTTGTTCTCCTACAACAATATCTTTATGATGTTGACTAAGCTCTTGTTAGAGGGCTCTTTCATACCATTTCCTTGTGGGTAATAAGCAGTAGAGTGACCAAGCAGTATGTTATATTTATTATAGAATTCAATCATTCTTTTAGACTTAAATGAAGCAACGTTATTTGTAATAATCTTTTGAGGACATCCAAATCTTGAGAGAATGTTATCTTCTAGGAATTGAATAATCATTGAATATGTGGCCTGCCTAGTTGGAATTTCTTCAATCCACTTAGTGAAATAATCTGTAGTTGTCAATATCCATTTGTGTTGAGCTGATGAAACTAGATTAATCTCCTCGATGAAGTCTAATCCCCACTGCTAAAACTGCACCTCCACTACAATAGGCTTCAAAGGTAAAGGTAAAAATTTTCTTCTCCCCTTCAAATTTTTGACACTCGTGACAGCTAGAAACCCTTTTATGCACATTAGAAAACAATGTAGGCTAGTAAAAACCAGCTCTCAAGATTTTATTTGTTCTGGTTTTCTAGAAACTATTCCCTCCACATTCTCCTCTATGAAACTCCCCCAATATTCTATTTACCTCATCTTCTAACAAACAATTCATCAATATTCCTTTTGTATCCTTCCCATATAAATACTAATCTATAATGTTGAATTTAGCAGCTTTTGATTTAATAAAACTTTCTTTTGTCTTTGTCAAACCAGGTGGAGCTTGTAGATGCTAAAAAAACATAAATGATATATGTGTACCAGGCAGAAGAAATGAACCTTTTTTATACTTGTTGGACCACTTCTTCATCATTATCTTGAGCAGCAATGAAATTGATGTCCAATGCATGCAAATTTGATTCAACCATCATTTTCGCTAGTCCCTAACCCTTTATAAGTTTAGTGGGATTAATTTCAATATCATACTCCAAAATGACTATTGTCCACTTACCTCTCCTTCCTTTTGGGATGTTATCTTGAGCGAGAATCTCTTTCACTACAACATGAATAATGAAAGCAAGTACATGAAAATTCAATATATAAACCCTAAAATCCTTTAAAGCCTTTACCAGTGAAAAAGCTTGATTCTCCATTATGCTACAATTTAGAGAAGCATCCCTTAACCCCCTACTAAAAGATTCTATAGGCTACTCATGACCTTCCTCATTTTTCTACATCAATATTGTTGCAATAATGTGCTCTGAGGAAAAGGACAAAATAATGAAATATTTCATGTAGTTAGGACTAGCCAAAACATGAGCATGAGTTAAGGTTGACTTTACCTCATTGAATGAATTGTTTTCTTCAGTAGTTCACTTGATCTCACTGTCTTTCCTCAACATATTTGTGATGGCCCTTAAACTTTCAACAAGATTTGGAATGAATAGGATCAAAAAATTGAGCCTGCCAATAAAATATTGCTCTTCCTTTTTATCCCTTGGGGTATCAATCTTCTAAATTGCTTCAGTTCTACTTGATTCAATTTTGATTCCATCTTTTGATATTATGTGTCCAGGTATCTTACCTTATTCCATTCCAAAAAGGGACTTGTTTGGGTTCAAATAGATACCATACTTTGTGCATTTCTTGAAAACAATCTTTAAATGTTGCAAATGATCTTCAACAAACTTAGAATACATAGTAATGTCATCAAGATAAATATCAATAAACATGTCTTTCTCATTAGAAAAAGCAATGTCCATAACCCTCTAGAAGGTTTCCCCTACATTCATTAGTCCAAAAGGCATCTTTATATACATAAATGTCCTCCATGGTGTGGTGAAAGTTGTTTTATCCTGATCCTCTAGATTTACCAAAATTTGATTGTACCCGGAAAATCTATCAAGCAATGAAATCCTGCTAGAACCAACTACCTGCTACAATATGTGATCCATCTTTGGCAAGGGGTAATTTTCTTTGAGAGATACCTTGTTAAGATTTTGAAATTCAACACATAGTCTTATGTATCCATTCTTTTTCCTCACTGGAACTAAATTTTACAACCACATAGAAAACCTCAAAGGGATAATAATCTTTGCATCAAAAAATTTTCTTACCTCTCTCTCAATTAAGGGCAACAATATAGGGTTAGTCCTCCCTAATGTTTCCTTAAATGGTTTCTGTTCTTCCTTGATATGAATGGTGTGTTGGATGATGCTTGTATGTTCATAGGCCTTCAATTCTTCACAACCCAATGCAAATACACCAGAATACTCCCTCATTAGATAAATGTATTTCCACTTCTCTTCCAGAGCTAAAGATTTAGAAATTTTTATAATTTTTGGTTTGTCTTCAGTCCTTATATTACAGTCTTACACCTCAATCTCAATAGGTAGTATTTTTGGTTTATGAGCCACATCATTGAAATCAAACAATTCCTTCAAAGGAACTAAGCCTCTTGAGATCACATTGTCTTTCAGCTGCAAAACTTCAAAGTTTGCCTAATGCTTGTCAAGAATCTCCATAGTCTGATTTATGTTAATTCCCTCTTCACCATTATCAAAACTATTTCCATCATCAATATGCAGATTTGAAAATTCTCCTTTTAATTGCAGAAAATTCTCTAGTTGTTTGTTGTTATCAAAGACTTGCCAATATTTGATCTTGTATCGTATAGTTGGCCTGTGTTTTAAATCAATCTCGTACTTATTTTTTGGATGAATAGGAATCCTATATGTAGTACTGAGGTTTCCAACTCATCATCAATTGAATTCTAATTTCTAGGAATCACAGATAAATTGTATTCTAGAAAACAATGTATAAAATCTAAAACAACATTCCTATATGCCCTCATTCTAGGATGCTTGGTTGAATAATCACCTTTAATTTTCTTTATGATTAGTTCTAAATCTCCATGGAATGAAATCCTTTTGGCTCCTGACTTTTTCAATAGATATAGCCCCAAAAATCAGTGCCTCATTTTCAACACCATTATTTGTGCATTCAAAAGCATGTTTGTTAGAATAGGTCTTTGACTTGCCTAATTTGGGGTTCATAATCCACATACCAGCTCCAACTCCTTCTTCCCCATCAAAATCCATATTCCACATACCTTCTTCATGATCTTCACTTTTTGCTTTAGCATCCAACTTTACACCTTCTTTGTTTTTAGATTTGTTGTCCATGTTTTGAGCTTCTTCTTCCAAACATATATCGTTGTATAGAAAGAATGAATCCATATCTGGATATATAGAATAAACAAGATAATTTACTAGTATTTCTTGACTTCTTACCATGTATTTCATGAGAATTTCCCTATATAACTTCCTTGGCTATCCAAACACTGGGATAGTGGCATATGACATGTCTAGCTGTAGAGAACCCTTTAATTTTGCACCCCAAGACCTCAATAATTGCATACCATATTTCGGTGGAATGTCAAAAACAACCAAATCCATAATCACACTCTTGGATGGAATCTGTGTGAGAGTGACACATAAATCTTTGATCAAACCAAGACACTTTACATTGCTTGAGTCAAAAGAAAACAGGTCCTTGTATGGTCTGGTTATATCCAAGCCAATATTGTCCATGATCACTTTAGGAATTAAGTTCTATGAAGCACCCGAATATAACATGGAATTATGTAATATAAAATCATGAATACTAAGGCTGACATAGAATGGTGACACATTACCTTCCCAAGGACCTTCTCCATCAACTTCTAGACCAAAAAGTAGTTCTGGGAGATCATCATTTAAATTGACTATGTCTGACACTTCTCCCACATTCAATGCCTTCAAAATTTCACTCTTATATGCATCCTTCTTCATCAATTCAACTAATGGAACATGTTAGAGTTGGTCTTGTCAGTCCTCCATCAGAGATCAAAACTCTTTCTGCATCTCATTTTTAGGAGTCTCGCTACATTCTACTAGGGGCATGCAATAATCTGACGGAAAAGGTCTTGTTAGTCATTTCCCCTCATGTCTGGCACCTTTTGGCTTAGGTCTTTTCATCAATCTTCACCAAAGTCCATGATAGTTAAGGTTTTATCCTTTAATGGACAAGAGTCATTTTCAGTCATTAGGTCTAGGGATTAGTCAATTTGGTCTTCAAACATGACCAATAAAGCTATGCAGGCCAGAGGGAGGCCCTTACCAAGTTATGATTCAAAGAGTTTCATCGTCATGTTGACAGATTATGATTGTTCTTCAAAACTTTGTTTTGAAGAAAAGTCAAACAGTGTGTCATTTGTGATAATTTTCAAAAAAGTCTCCAGTTGATATCTTCAGGTGCAGTCATGGTTTCCGTGGCCAAATACCCTGTCATGTAACCCCTGCAAAAAGTGCGGAAATTTTCATCATTCTAGCTAAAAATTCAAAGGGAAAAGTGAAATTCAGTGTTGCATTAACTCAGTGAAAAGAGCCAAAATGAAACATTAGCAAAGTGGGTTTTTGAAGAAGAAAAAATTAAACCCATGACTTCAAAGTCTTTATATAGAAGTTTCTAGAAGCAAACAAAGTCATTGTGCAAATCAAGGTCATAGAGAAATGTTGCAAAGTCATTGAAAGAGGAAAGCACGCATTTGGAGTGAATGGGAGTCATTTTCAGGAGCGCAGCGCACACACAAAGAGGGGCGTGGCACACATAGAGGGTGCGGCGCACATAGAGGGTGCGGCGCACAGAGCGTGACCCCACAGTGGAAAAAATACAAGGGTGTGATGCATATATAGAGCGCGGGGCATTGGGTTTGCTGCGCGGTGCACACCCACAAAGGCCCGAAATTGTGCCAAATTGCCTCAAGTCGCCTTTGAAACCCCTCAAATTGACAGGTAGGCTCTAAATCTTGATAGCTTATTTATGTTTGTGAAGGTTATGGTGGTTCATGGCTATTTGTAGTTGCAACAAAAACTCATAAAACCAACCACTAGAAAACATCAAAGCCTTTGTTGCTAGGGTTGCAAACTTGTGGTATTGATGCCAAGGCTCCTCTTTCATCTCTCATTATTTCACTCCTTCCCATTGTTCCCTTCCCCCTATCCCATTTTTCCCCATTTTTCATACCCTAAAATATTACCAAACCCCAATTCCCTATCCCCTCCTCTTATTTGTCAACATAACACCCCAAAACCCTACCTTATAAAGATCCCCAAACCATCCTACATATCCCTGAACAACATTTCCCCCCATAACCCCTATTCCCATCATATTATTCTCCTCCTAACACTCCCTTTTTTTTCATTTTTCCCCTTGGAGGCAGATATCACAACAACACCTAGTTTCACACCATCATCAAAGGGAATCCCAAGTACAGTACACATAGCAGTCATGGCATCTGAGCATTCATCAGAGTATGAGATGGAAACACAAATTGATTCATCCTTGGAAGAATAGGCTCCCCATATACATCACAAAAGTGGCAAACATGTTAGGGATGAGCCAACTACCCTCACACAATTGCAGGTCTTCCCTCTTGCTATGTCATGTTTCCAACATCTATCATGTTTTGAATTTTGTCAAAGGGTGGCTAATGTTAGAGTTCATCATGAGTTGGCCCATCTTTTTGTGCTTCACCTACATGGAGGTCACTTTATCTTGGTCGGGGTCACCTTCACATTTACACCCACAACTATCTCATTAGCAACCGGCATACTGAATGTTGGAGAACAGTGGCATAAGAAATAGAAGGTGGATAGGAAACATTATGAGCCTTACATTAAGGCCAGTTTCTTGAGGCAGCTCACAAGAGTCTTTCCATTTAGATATTTGAAAGATGAATATGCTCCACTCATGAAATTGATCATGAATTACTTCAGCTGTGAGGGGAGTTTCTCTCATCTATATGCCTATCACATCAAGTTGCTCATGCACTTTACCAGGGTACGGATGATGAACCTCCCATTTTTCATTTGCAGGAACATAGAGAGGATGAACACCTTCATGCAGCACAAGACCCCTCAACAACAACCTAACAGTGTTTATCACTTTGCTCTTATCCAGATTTTGGTGGATCATCAGTTGGGATTGCAGGGCATTACTTGGGATGACTTCATCTCCTGTGACCTCTTCAGCACTTCACAGGTATTATCAGAGGCTTAGCATGAGATAGGTGGTCCTTCTCATAAGTATGAGTGCCATGAGACCACTACTATGCCAGGATTCATCACATATCAGAGAGGAAGTAGGCATTTGTTTACAACAGCAAAGCGAGTGTTATCTCCACCTGGGGTGGAAGGGGCCTTGCTTCTGACATCGGCAACACAGGTATAGGACAAGGGTAAGAAGCCCATGCATGACGAGGGGCCATCAAGTGAAAAAGAGGCTGATTTCATCCTCATTCATGATGATGATGCAAATGAGGAGAGTGTTAAACTTAAAAGGACCATCCAGGAGCAGAAAACGGAGATCCAAGACTTGTAACTCAATTTGGAGAGGGCCAAATGGATTATCAGGTATTTGGAGTAGAGGAACAAATAGCTTGAGGACTAGCATGAGATCATGTAGCTGCAAAGCATCCGTGAGAATCGCCAAGCTTCCTAGCATAGGAGGATTGAGCTCAATCCATTGGAGCAAGAGATTAATAATCACTGTGACTCTTGGCTCGAGCACATCAAAATCCACCTTGAGAGATTACTAGAGAAGGTTGACAGGGACAAAACCATACAGAGGTGGATGGTCTATCACTACAAGGCACGAAACATGAGTTCAAAGGCTCGGATAAGGAGTTTGAAGGTAAAATTGAGCAAAGCGACAAAGAGGCAAAAGAGGCAAAAAGAGCAAGATCAGCTTCAAATCTTTGCTGAAGCCTCTGTGGCCTATCATAGTACCTCATAGATAACCTCCAACCCAAATTTCAAGAAATTTGGGGCAATTTTGGTCACATGGCAAATTTGTGGTCACAACACAGGCTTTTTCTCCCTGTGTGCCGCGTCACTGGCGTGGCGCTTAGGATTGGGAGCTCCAAATTGAAAATGGTTTGAATTTTTGGATTTAACATGCAAAATCATGACTACTAGTGCATGGACAAGAAATTTGGGCAAGTTTTGAGTCCCCAAGAGGTCAAAAACACTCAAACAATGACCTCTCTGCCCCTATTTTGACACACAGGAAGCAGTCTTGGGAGATTGAAGTTTGGAGGGGCAAATGAGCACTAAATTTAGAAATTCCACTTGGGTTGGAAAGTAGACAGGTAGGGCTTTCTAACAAGCACACTTTGGCATAATTTGGACTTCAGAAGGTACCTCACAATCGCCTCAAAAGTTGTGCGGCGCATATAGATTTGGGTGCGACGCATATAGAGAAAAAGGCCAAAATCACTTCCGCTTCGCGACATTTCAATTCACGACTTTCTCCAAGTGGGCCTGCTCATCTACACTTCACTTTTTTTGGCACCTAAGGCAAAGTTTAAAGTATTTTCACTAGAGTATGGCTTCTATCCAAGTGGCAAAGGAAGGCGAGCAGTCACCCAAGCCATTTGTCATTTTTGTAACGCTGCACTTGTAACTAATGCTTGGGTTTCCACTTCCACTTTGTAATGATTCCAAAAACTCCCCAAATCTTGGTCGTTCTATTTCCTCATGGCATAATCTATTTATTGTATGCAAACTATTTGCAAGGGTTTGGTTGATTGTAATTTCTGGGAGACTGTGGGAGAAAAACTCAGTTCTTCATTGTATATTTTGACAGAGGATTAATGAAAGGCAACGGCTCTGTTTCATGAGATTCATGTGGTTGTGAGTGTAGAAAATGTGTCTCTTTATGTTTCATATGTATTTCGTTATATTTCACAGTTCATTTCATCTTCATTTCTAGTGAAATTTTCTAAGTAAGATAAGGTAGAGTTCATATTTATTGCTCTGCCTGTGAGAAAGGTTCACGTATGTGTTCTTCTTCTGTTGAAAAGGATTCATGTGTTTATGCCCTTTTCACCCTCCTAAACAATCTTTCCATTCTGCATTACTTCAAATTAAATTGCTATACTTTCCGCCTATCTTGCCTCACGAAGTAATCTGTGCCTTTGTATTAAATTCTCTGCTCGTTGTTGTTTGTTGGTCCCATATATCCCAGAAGCTCAGTCATTTATACAAAATTGTTTCTTGTTTCCATATTTATTTACCTATCCAAATATCAATATTCATTGCAAGTCATCTAAGACCATATTGTTTATCTATTCACTGAGCGTGACTCAGAGAGAGCCCTCTCATGTCCTCGTAGGGCTAGCTACGAGGCTAAGCATGGTTTGTGGTTACCCTGAATTTTTCCTTCCTTCAGCCTAAGGTGGATTTAGGTGCTAACAGAACATAAATCTTAATCTTTGATATCTCATTCTCAAGACTAAAATATGCTGGAATCTTTCTACCTCCTTCATAGTTGCATCTTGCTTTTGAGGAATGTCTTTGAGAGGATCAACCTTTCTCTGACTAGTAGAAGGTGTATCAGCCTAGCCCTTTTTAGGAGAAATTATTGGGACTTTCCTATTCCTCAAATTATATTGTTTGTGGACTTCCATGATATAATTCTAATAGCCCTTCTTTTAGTCTTCTGATTTTTCAGGCATGCCATCCTTTTGTGATTGTAAGAACAACTCTTGTTCTTCCTTTTTCAAGAAAACGTTATCTACTTCTCCCTCACCAAAGAGATTAATATGATCCTATTTGTTCTTCTGGTGCTTCTTTCTCTTCTTCTACATAAATATGTTGAAAATGAGGTCTTATTTTTTGTTTGTCTGCTGGATTTATTTGGTTCCTCTACTTGATTTGAATCAGTTTCCTTCTAAAATTCAAATTTTTTATTTGAAAAAGTCATTTTCTCCATCATCTTCTCCATATTTTTACCAAAGTATCCAACTTAATGTCCAATGATGTTCAAGTTTCCTCCTTGATAGTTACCCTCTTTTCAGTCTTCAATTTGGCGCTTGGCCAGTAAGTTCGCTTCTACATTCACTGCAATATTTTACATCTCCTCTAGGGTAGATGAGCTTTTCTCTGTTAGTTGGTAGGCCATGTCGACATCGAATCCATATGGGTAGTGAAACAATGCCAAAACTGGTTTAGGCTTTATTTCTATAGGAATAGAATTATAAACATTATTAAATCTGTTTGAATAATATTGGACTGCCTCTCCCAAAGCTCTCTTCAAGATTTCATATTTTTCTAAAAACATGGAGAAGGTTATTTCTGACGTCCCATCAAGAAAGGAAAAGTTGATGAAGTTTTTGAAGATTTGCAATACTACCTGTTGCCAAGCCTCTGTACCATTTTCTGGCTTCCTCTGCCAAGATTTGGGAAAAAATCCTTAGTTTAACATCATCATCATCATCAACTTCTTCAAGGTTCGTAAAATCATTCATTTGTCTATGTGTTGTTGTGTTGTAGTGGTTCCAGTGCCATCAAATTGAAGTATGTGTCACCCATAATTCTATGGCATGGAATTTAGTGGTCATTGAAAAACCAATGGGGCATAATGAGCAACATTGATTATGGTCTGAGAGGTAGATGTACTCATTGTTGTGCTTGACAATGAGGGTGGAAATGGTGATGAAACTATGATTTGTTGGGTTGTTGTAAAGGGAGGAGTATAGATAGCAGATCTAATAGGAGAAAAAAATGTGAAGGGATCAAAGGAAAATTAAATGAGGGGATAGAATAAGTAGTGACAGTTTGTTGAAATGTGGATGATTTTTCAACAGCCTTTTGCAGCTAATTAACCAAGTCCTCAAATTTATGAAACTGTTGTAAATGTTTTTAGCAGACTTTGAAATGCTAAGTTTTTGTGCTACTACATATGGTATTAACTTAGACTCATCAATGAATGTCTTAGAAACAAAGGTTTCAAATTTGGATCTAAAAAGGCTATGTTCAAATGGAAAAACAAATTTAATGTCCTCAAGTATTACAATGCTTTCAGGAAGGATGTAAGATCTTTGTAAAGGACTGTTACTCACTAGAACTTCTTCAAACTTCTTCTTTCTAATCATCTTCTCCAGATCACTTACAACTTTAGGGATATTGAGGTATGGTTTTGATCTTGTATGGATATTTCTAGAAGCCATATTTCCAAGAAAATTTATCACATCTAGGCTTTAACACAGTTTTTAGGTAAAAATTTTAACCTAATGATTCCTAACTCACTGTAACCCATAGGAACTAGTTTTAAGATTTTCAAATCAAGTTTTTACCAGGGAATATTTAACTTTCAAATCCCTAGTATGGTTGCCAAAATGTTAGCACTTTGTGATTTCCCTAGATTGAAAAAGGAATTCTAGGGGGTAACCAAAATCCACTTTAGGCCAGAATCTAGCCCTTCAAGCCTAAAGAGTGCTCTCTCACTTAGGTTACCCAAAAAATATGATATTAGGCTAGGTTATAAGCTCAACTAGGTTTGATTTTTAAAGGTTTGTTGATGATAAAAGAGACATATCCATTAAGCATGGAGTCATGTCAAATTAGTTTTCTGTCGAGTGATATGATGGAAAATTAGAGGGTTTCTCCAGGGAAAGGTAGGTAGGTTTGGTGCTGGAATTTAGGTCAAATTGTTGTAGGGGTGAATGTAGGAAAGGTGAAAGACAACACATTAGAGCATAAAAAAATGGATGGATTTTACAATGTTGATTTATGCTAAAAACATTGATAACTTAGAAAACTAAAATAGAGCATGATTAAAGATGAATTTGAACCCAACATATGGTTTTTTCCAAGAAACAAATATACACATTAAATGGATGTAAATATACAAAATAATTTACAATATCAAAGGAGCACAAACCACCAAAATTATGACACAGGAATCCATGCAAATCATCTTCTATTTCATTCATTCACTGGCAAAGCTTTCAGAAAAATAAAGTGCACAAAAGTATTTTCTCTAATATAACCAACATAACCACTTACAATGATTTTTATCTCTTTATACATCATGAAGGATTTGACCTCCTACCCTAGATGGTTGAGATCATTGATGAAAACAAACTTTTAACTAGATACATAAAAAATGTAGTGCATATACTGAAAAATAGTAGTTTTCCTTACAACCAATCCAAGCCTAAAATATCACTAACTTGGAATATTGAAAAATAAACATTAAATACATCTCCTAAGATAATTTTACACCTATCTAAATGATCTAAACCACTTCTAGTAGTCAAAAAATTGAAATGAAAAATGAAAAATGCTAATTGTCCAAACTTGTAGCGCATTACGCAGTTTTGTAGCAAAATGAAGTAGCTTCCATGTTTTGTACGGTTGTGTCCCCTTTCTGTCAAAATGAAGAAAATGGGTATGTCTCAAATACCTTTGTGATGGTGTTGAACCTCTTAAGTAAGATTAAAAATCCCTGCAGACCTCCCTTTGATCTGCTCCCCACTTTCACAACAATATTGTATGCTTTCGCAACGCCTCCAAAAACTGAACATATATCAACTCCTTTATTAATATAAAGTGTTGGAAACATCAATGTGGATGATAGAACCTCTTATAACTCTCCTCATGACAACAAAAAATTCCAACTTCATTGTCCCACCAATATCAAAATCTATATAAAAAGTGCAACAAAACCCTTGTTGTGCTTTTGCAAATTTCATCAAAATTTATCTTTTATGATCTCTTGAACCAAAAAATCACATTTTAGGGCTTATTGGAGCTTTCCTGCTAGAGATTCACTTTTTAACTAGCCAATGCAAGTATATATAACTAGCCCGTTTTCCTCTTCCTTCTAGATTCCTTGACTTCAATGAGATTTTTCTTCACCAATCTGAGCGTTCTTTATAACACCAAATTTTGTACATACATTTTTTTCACTTGCCTATGCAGAGGCATCATCCACTTCAATTTGTATTTAGCCTTTTTAAGGACATGCCCAACAACTTCCAACTTCCTAAACACATAAAACTCATCCTTGCAATCCTTTTGCACAAGATGGTCCACCTGTTGTTGAACTCTTTCATGCTATTCCAATAGCTTCTCAAATTCTTTATGTTCTTCAAAATCCATCTTATATTTAGGCTAAATAGTCTCCTTTACTTACATTTGCACCTTGGTAGCATACCTAGATCTAGGTCTCCTTGAATGCTCAACTGGCTCCTTCATCTCTTTGACATCAAGGACCATTTTTCCTTTGCCTCTAGCCACATGTGCCAATGTTTCCTTTGATGGATCTGTTTCACTAGGCTGAATAGTTTCTTGTGATATTTTATGTCTAAGTTCCCTATTCTCCTACTGCAAATATGTTATTTTCAAATGGGATTTCTCCAACTAATCTTGTAACTCTCCAATTTTCTGGTCCCTTTCATCAATTTCCACTTCCTTATGTTTGCTTTTTGATTCCATAAATTGAATAGGTGAATATGGAGGATCGAACGGCAATCTCTTGGCTATATATATTGTTCTTGGTACCCTTTACATATTTTCTACCTAAGGTGAGAAATGTAGCTTATTAACACTTTTCTTATCAACTAATTTGTTTCTAGTCAAAGCCTTTTTTACTGAGCTTGATGTTGCAAGTGAAGCTTCTTTAATCACAACTAAAGGAGTGTCTTTCTTGGTATTTTGACAATTTAAATACTATGTTTCCCATACTAAAGAAACCAAAAAATCTTTCCATGAATTCTCCTTCTTTTCAATATCCTTCATAATTACTGTTATCACAAAATCAAGCACTGAAGGGCTGTTGATCAGGTAGACTCTGTGTAACTATTTCAGACCAATCTTTTGACTAAGGATTAGCCTCCCTAGCCTAAGAGGGCTCTCTCAAAAAAGTTATTGATTTTTATTGTTGATAAGAGGGCTAACTCTAGTAAAGTAAATTTAATAAACATGTTGGCTGGACAGACATTACAAAGACTTCCATTGGGCTTATGGAGTTGATCATATTCAGTGAGTTATAACACTGCTCATGCATAGAAGTCAGGGCATGTAATGTTTAAATACTCAAAACAACATCTCATAGAAACCTCAGTTTACAAATACACACAGGAAATCAGAGCAGCATAAGTGAATTCTAAGTGATTGTGTATTCATACAACTGTAAAAACATTAAACATAAGGCAAAACCACATATCTTGAGCATTTGAAACACTGTAAGAATCCTGAGAAGATAAGCAGCAAATTATATTACTAAACTGGCTTTTTACACAAGCCAAAGCAATACTCTGTTTCTCAAAATATCCAACCCCTATTACATAGATGATTCAGCTATATATAGAACGTGATTCTAACTACTTGGAGCTTCCTCCTCCAGCATGAGGGGAGCTCGATGACTGCCACTAATGACACTTATCTACTTTTAACAAACGTATTTAATACAACAACCACTAACAGAAGTTCTAAAGAGTTTTATTCTAATTATAACTCTAACTCTATCTCCTTCGTAGAATGATTCCTTCTTGCAGCTTTGACACCTGGTTTCCTTTTCATTTGGATGAGATGGCATGAGATGAGAAATTAATGCCCCATGTTAGCTTTGGATACTGAAGGCTTTAATCTGCTCCGTGTTGGCTGAGAATATCCCTTACTTTTCGGTTCTGGTCCCCCATCACTTCGAATATGCAACAGCATGTACTTTAAGTCTCTTTAATAACCCAAAAACAATAGAACACCACCATGTTTCCTGATGAATTGGATGCTCCATCGATGGCCAAGTTTGCAAGCCAAAATTCCATGTATGCAATTCATTCAACACCTTATGACTGGCAATAAAGTGACTTTATAATAAAAACTTTACACTTGAGTCAAAACATTTCACCTTTTTAAAGGTACACGTGCCTTGATCTGAATGGCTGTGATAGTTTCATTTGGTCTCCTACATATCCTTCGGGTGTTTCCTTTAGAAAATTCCCGATCATCTTACCAAACTGTTTGTCTGCGTTTACAATCAACACCTACAGCAGTTTCGTAGCGCGCTGCGAAACTGTGAAACTGTTTTAAACAATTTCAATTCTCTCTGAGATTTTAACTGCTCTGCCACCTGATTGCAAAACTCCTTTTTACCTTGGATATGTATAGCAGGGTTTACATGCCTTCAAAATAATGAACTTAAGCAAAAAATTTCAAAACTTAGAACAACACCTTACTTGGAATCAACAATTTCATTTAGCAGCTAATTTACTTAGTTGTGCCTTCAATTCTACAACCTCCTTTCTCATGGCTTTGTTTTCAGCTCTTAAATGCATGTTTGTCTTTTTGATGACTTTGGCCTGTTTGAGAGCCGGAACTGTCCATGTGTAAACATCAGCCACTGAATCCACCTAGCCTATTAGGTCTTTACTTCCTTTCAACACAGCTTTTCGATAATTGGCATACCTAACTGCAACCTCTCTGGTGGCACTCTTCATCTTAGCAATTTCAATTTCAGTTGCCTCCAATTGGTCCTTTATGGCTATAATATTTCTTCCTTGGGAAATCATGACTTTTCTATTTGAGCCTTTTTTCTTGATTTCCTCTGCCTCCTCTATTCTGGACAATTCCTTAGATACCTCTGTTCTAGGCAGTTTCTCAGCTTCCCTTGCTTGCTTTCTTGTGAGAGGTCTTCCTGGTTTGAAGATAAACTCATCACCTGGTTCATCAAACCTCAGTCTTTTTGAAGCCCTGGATTTCTTAGTGCTTTCCGGTGTTGACTGTGTCAAGTCAACGTGCATTGGTTCAATGTGCACCAGCTCAACTTGCTCAAACTCAATAGCTTCCAACAAATCACTCAAGCTGGCCTTTGATACCGGGCTTTCCTCAACAGCCACTGCTTTGCCTTTTTCTTTGCTTATTTGACTCCTTGTCTTCACCCTTGACACTTTTTCAGATTCATTTGGCCAAGGTACAGTCTTCTTATGCTGGGCTTTTCCTTTTGCTGATGGCTGAGGTTGTTCTTTAATAACCAGTGGCTTGACTGATTTCTTTAACTGTGACTTGACCTTCTTTTTATCCCTAGCTTCCTTCTGAAGCTCAACTATCATGGGTTCTTCAACTGACTGCTCTTTTTCTCTAACGGGCTGTGGAGTAAGACCTGTTTTGCTTTGAAAACCCGCCATGAAAATGAATGAGTCCCAATCCCTACCGATTTTCTGAAGACCATTCAAAACTAACAATTTAACCAGACCATGGTGAAATAAAGATGTTTCACAGTCATCCTTTCTTAGTTGCACTTTGTCACACATTTTGCTCAGACTTCGAAACAAGTAAAAGGGAATGTCTATGGATGTTTTACCAATAAAATGCAACAACAACTTGAAGTGGTAAGAATAGACTTTATTATATTTTCCCTCACAAGTTAAGTACTTCTGAATACAGGTGAGAAGCAGGGCATAATGCTCCTTAACATAGTTTCTAGGCACTGCTTTTGTCAGGTCCTTATTCACATATGCCTCTTTCAAGAATTTTTTGCATGGATTCATATCGAACTTGAAGTTCTTAAACCATTCTTGCCCCCCTCTTGGGATCTCAGTTACTGCAGCTATTTCCTCCGGAGACACTTTAACTTCTAACATAGCTATTTTAGAATTCAAACCGGTGAAGTTGAAAGCAAAATCCTTTGTTACCTGAGCATGGCCACCTTGCAGCTTCTTACAGAAATTCCAACAGCCGGCATCCTTGAAGGCTTTCTTCACACCCTCATCTCTTAATGCTAAGTCTAAACCTTCAGGCTTTGTTCTCTGACATTTTCCAGACCGGTGTTCTCTCTTCTCCATCTTGCCTTTGAAATCTTCGCACTGACAATGAACAACAGCTTCAACTGGAATGGTAATTCAATCCTTTTTGACTCAGCCTCGCTTGTAAACAGGCTCACTTGAAAGCAGCTTCACTTGCAAACTCACATATAATCATCACACGGGCTTGTCACTTATGTATCATTCACGATCATCATAAAGATCCATGCATAGTAAAACTCATTTGAATTAATACTGATGTGCATGTCTGCAAATCTATTAGTGGAGTGATGGTTAATGAGCATTTGGGAGGTACAGAGAACTGACATGAGAGGACGAAAATGGTGACTCATAACGGACTTGACCCCTTTTAGAAATATTCGCTGCAAAATGCACGAATCTGCGATTTCGCAGTGTGATTAGTTTTGAATTGTCATAATGCGCTGCGAAACGGCTTGATGGTGATGCTGCGAAATGGCTAAACAATAATTATGCAGCGGAACTGACCAATAAGAGACTGCGCTGCGAAATTACGGAAAGGATTTGTGACATGGATTAGACAAGACATGTCTTATGAAAGGATGATGGTGGAGGATGACCGATAGGATTAGAGTACACTTTACATCAAACATCTTTAAAGCTTCAACCCTAAGTAATAAACATAGACTAAAAGAAATTTAACACCAACTTTAGGCATTGAACTTGGGCAAAGGGTTATATACAAATGTTTACAGTTCTAAGTGATAACACAAGTTAAAAAGGTATTTGTATGGGTTAACACATTCACCAAGGATGTGGTATCAGAAATTTGATACATTTATACGGGGACTTGTCTTCACCAGAAGAAAAGTAGATCACTCTGGGTATTTTAAAGTAATTGGTGACCGTGTTATTTATCTGGTCTTGTATATGGATGATATGTTGTTGGTTGGAAATGAAAAAGAAATTATCCAAGATTTGATGACAAAATTGTCCTCCAAATTCGACATGAAATAGCTTGGTGCTACAAACTATATTTTAGGCATGGAAATTAAAAGAGATCGGGCAAAGAGAAATCTTTGGTTAAACTAGAGGAATTATGTCGAGACAATACTACAAAGATTTAATATACATGATAGTAAATCGATGAAGGTTCCTATTCCTGTAGGTGTAACATTATCTACTGAACATTGTCCCAAGACACAAGAAGAGGAAGAGGACAGGTTTCGTGTTCCATATGTAAGTATAGTTAGTAGCCTGATGTATGTGATGGTCTATACTAGAACAGACATTGCACATGCGGTGGGAGTATTGAGTAGGTTTATGTCAAAACCAGGGAAGGAGCATTAGACAATAGTGAAGCGTGTTTTCAGGTATTTGCGTGGAACTAGTGATTACGGTTTGTGCTACCAAGAAAGACTAGGATTGGACAAAATTTTGGATATTCATGGCTTTGTTGATGCAGATCGGGCTGGAGATCTAGATCAGAGAATATCTACAAGTGGGTATGTGTTTAACCTATTTCGAGGAGCAATCACTTGGATGAGTAAGAAACAATTTGTAGTGGCACTATGAACTACAAAGGCAGAATACATGGCAACCACTCATGAAAGTAAGGAAGCAGTTTGGTTGTAGAGATTGTGTTCAAGTATGGGATTAGTACAAGGAGATATTAGGATAGACTGTGACAGCCAAAGTGCAATTTTCTTGGCAAAGAACCCTGCTTACCATTCAAAGACAAAGAACATTGATGTTCAATATCACTTTGTGAGGGATATGATAGAAGACAAAAAGATGTTGCTGGTAAAGGTAGACACTTTGAAGAATACTGCAAATGCATTGAAAAAATGTATGAGCTCTGAGAAGTTCTCTTTGTGTAGAGAAACAATGAGCATTATAGGGTTGGATAAATGACTAAGCTCTCATGTGGCCCCTTGTGGAAAGAAAACAAGTGGGAGAATGTTAGGTTGTGTTATATTCTTTCCATGACTAGCTTCCCTAGTTAATCGGGGGCCTAGAGGGGGGGCGGAGCCCCCCCTTCGTTGCGTAGCGGGGGGGTCATAGTGGGTTTGAGGGGGACGGCTAGCCCCCCCTACAGGGTCCGGGGCAATGCCCCAGGGAAATTTTTTTTGGACACTATATTAGGTGGGTGGACCTCCTATGGTTTTGTGCATGGTTTTTGCACATGGTTTTGGGTGCGATGGTTTTCGGTCCATGGTATTGGATGCTTTGGTGTGTATATATATGTATTATAACATTGAAAGGAATATAATGAAAAATCAAACTGGTAGTCCCGATTTTGGGATCCAGGGGAAAATATTTGTGTATATGTGTTTTATGTGTTACGCTCTCGCATTGTTTATTTTTTGTGTTTTAGAATTTGTATGCAGGTAATTTCTGTACGGGGTTAAAACCCACAGAGAGAGAGAGGGAGGGAGAGGAGGAGGGAAGGAGAGAGAGATAGATTGGAGAAAGAGAGTGTATGTTTTGGGGGTGATATAGAGAGACAAAGGGAGATAGAGATATAGATGGAAAGTGAAGAGAGGGAAGAAGAGAGAGATGGAGAGAGGGAGGGAGGGATAGAGAGATTGATAGATATGGAGTGAGAGAGAATGTGTGTTTGGGGGGTTGAGATAGAGAGACAAAGATGGATATATATATATATATGGAGGGGGGAGAGGGAAGAATATTTATTGCACTAGATGCATTGATTTCAGTTTATATGGTGATTTCAAATCCTATTTCATTGCTTGCACTAGATGCATTGATTTCAACATAGATGATTTATAATCCTATTTGATTTCTTTCAATAAATGCATTGATTTTAGTGTAGATGGTGCTTTCAAATCTTATTTTATTGCTTGCACTAGATGCATTGATTTCAATGTAGATGTTGATTTCTAATAATATTTGATTGTTTGCACTAGATGCATTGATTTTAATGTAGATGATTTCTAATCCTATTTTATTGCTGGTACTAAATACATTTATTTCAGTGTAGATGGTGATTTCTAATCCTATTTGATTGCTTGCACTAGACGCATTGATTGATGTGTAGATGTTGGGTTATAATCCTATTTTCTTACTTGCACTAGATGCATTGATTTTAGTGTAGATGTTGGTTTATAAACCTATTTATTTACTTGTACTAGATGCATTGATTTCAGTGTAAATGTTGATTTCTAATTGTATTTGATCGCTTGAATTAGATGCATTGATTTCAATGTAAATGTTCTTTTCTAATCTTATTTGATTTCTTGCATTAGATGCATTGATTTTAGTGTAGATGTTGATTTATGATTTGATGTAATTGGATGTATGATGGTACACTAATTTTAAAGTGGTTGGATTAATATTGTGCATTGATTTCAGTGTAAGCATAAAAAATTATTGACAATGTACATTGATTTTTGTGTTATAGTAATTCAACCTATTAATATTGGAGAGAAAGAGAGACAAGGTATGATGTTTACTACAACATCTCGAGCTAAATATTTAAATGGTTTACGATTTAACCTGTCGTTTTCATATAATCCATATGAAAAGACGATAAAAGTAACAATGGTGATAATAAGAATAGTAGAAGAAAATAGTTTGAGATTAATCACAATGAAAGACTATTTTTAATTTACTATATTCTTATTATTCACATTTTCTATCATTAAACACTATTACATTGTCACTTTACATTCAAAAATTTTATTTCATCATCAAAGTTATTCACAATATTTATCATCTCAACAAACTGAGGTAACCAGAAAATTTAAAATTAAAATGACTAGATTAATCTGAGACATATTTAGCATATTTAAAATGATTATATTTAATATTATATGATTTTACATATTATTGATAAAATCAATCATCTATTTTTTGTATTTTCTTTGGCCACACACGACTGAAACCAACCTAGATTCAGCTTAACTCCGGATCTATCAAGCACTGAGAGGGGTCAAATCTCTTGAGGTGCAAACCTTTCCTCAAAATTTTCACTCAAAAAAGAGGTTTTCACCTCAAGAGATTTGATCCCTCTCGATGCTTGATACATCCAGAGTTAAGATGGATCTAGGCTGGTATTATTTACAATGTTCTCCAATGGGGTGAGGTATTTGCAACACGTGGAGGAGGAGTCTCATGTGTGAATACAGGTGGAGTGGGGGGAGGAACGGTTCTTCCAGTCCCTTCAAAAAAACGCATGTAATGGGAAGAGTAATATCAACAGGTTGGAAACTCGTGTGAGTATTAACATCAAATTGGAGTTTGGGGGTGGTGAACGGTTAAGGTGTAGGAATATGAGGGAACTTGACATTCGTATATGCGCTTTAGTCTAGACCTCATGGTGGCATTTAAGGAGAAAACAAAAGCGTCACAAGAGGTTATTTGGTAGGAGTGGTCGATGTGCACTCGTCCTAGGCATTTGTTGGAGCAGTGTGTCAAGTTGGACCCTGTTACAAATCCTCTTTGTTATTGTCTGCGAGTGTAAGGATGGGAAGCCGATGGGATGATACCTCTTCCATTCCATTTCTTCTTGGCTTATGGTAAGCCGGTTCGCTCAAGCTAGGAGTGGAAGATGGAACCAACAATATAGGAAACTCCATGGGTGGTGGCAGAAAACTAGTTTCAATTTCCAATTTCATGACCTCCGGCATGGGTGTGACGGTGTTTGGCAGATTGGCGAGTGATCTTTGCGAGGCAAATTAGGAGGGTGGTCACCACCCTGGGGGAAGCTGCGCTCAAGCACCGACTACTTTGTCCTCATATTTATTTTAGTTGTCTATGCTAGCGTGGTGGGTGACAATATTTGTTTCGAGGGTGGTGGTGGTCTTTTCAGGTAGTGGGCAGTGGTATTGTGTTTCTTTCGTGTGGTGTGGTGGGTGGTGGCATTTGGTTCCTCTCGCAGCGGTGTTTGGTTTCTCTTGGGGGGGGGTGGGGTCTGTCTTGTGTATTTTGAACATGGAAGTTCACCATATCGGTGAATTATGAAATCCCCTGTGCGGCGTGGGCGTTCCCCCTCCCCAACCACCCTTGGCCCTGCAGGTGTGGTGAACTCGGAAATTTTTGCTAAGGCTCCTTGTCGGGGTGGAAATACTAATGGATGCTTGGGGCTAGTTAGTGTGGGAGCATGTGGAGGCCGAGAAGGAGGTAAACAAGGTTCTAGTAGGGGTAATGGTACACGAGTTCAGAATCCGAGTCATCAGTGTGGACAAACCAGAGGTGGCAAGGGGAATCGTGGGTCTGGTCGAGCCAGTGCGAATGAAGGGCAAGGTATCCAAAATTGTTTCTTGGAGAATTGTCAAACACTTATTAATAACATGATGGAAAAAGTGGACACAACTATGAGAGTCCGCCGCAAGGAGCATAAGGAGCATATGGAAACGTTGGATCGAATGCACTATTTTCAGTGCATTCGATCCAAATAAGCAAACACAAAAGACAACAATGTAATATGGAGCTCACCCTGATATCTTGGGCTACGTCTCCTTGAGTTCTAATCAACTCAACTAGGCTCTTTGGAACTACAGTCTAAATTCTTTTACACGTATTTGACTCAACTCCAATGGTTTACAATTGAACCAATGGGCTTAGAATGCCATCTTTATCCCTAGTTGTTTGGCTCTCTGGCTCTCAACTCTCGGCTCTGGCTCTCGGCTCTTGCTCCCGGCTCTTGGCTCTCGGCTCTCGACTCTGGCTCTTTGCTTTGGCTCTCAGCGCTTCACTCTCGGATCTGGCTCTTGGCTCTGGCTCTTGGCTCTAGCTCTTAGCTCTGGCTCTCAACTCTAGCTCTTGGCTCTGGCTCTTGGCTCTGGCTCTCAGCTCTGGCTCTTGGCTCTGGCCCTTAGCTCTTTCTCTCGGCTTTGGCTCTGGCTCTCACCTTGGCTCTGGCTCTCTAAGCTTTTGGTTTCGCTTGACCTCCAAGCAACTCCAAAACTCCCTTTTTTAATTGTGCTCTTTGGCTTTTGTGAGGCATCCCTCTAGCTCTGCGGCTTCCTATCCATTTCTCTGTGTGCAATCATGAGGAATCATTCCTATGTGGCCCTGTGTCTGGACCTCTAGCTCTTTGGCTTTGTGGCTCTGCATCCTTCATAACGCATTTCTGTTACAAAAACACCCGCTTATAGTGTGGCAAGGAGAATGGGAGCTGTTACAAAGAAAATACACAAGCAGCCTTTCTTCGAGAAAATTCCCAAAAATGGAACAAAATTCCAATACACAGTAATACACTAAAAATCCGCAAAGCCGAATTTCAAATTAAATGAAATCGCACTTATAATCCCATCGGGTCCGCCTTTGGTCGCAAGCACAAGTGTAAGGCCAAGAAACCCAAATATGCAGAAATACAAGGAAAATCCGCAAATCCAGATTTCAAATTATATGCAGTCACGTTTATAAACCTCATCGGGTTTGTGCCTCGATCGCATATCGCAATTGCAACAGGCATATGTTAATGGCCCTTTATATGGTTGTGATCCCGATCACCAATCGCCGATATCGGCACATCGCATATCGCAATCACAATGGCTCGGGGGTCTATACAACTTTCCAATGGACTGTGCCGACTCGATATATATTTTCGATGCCGATCCACCGATCCAATCATCACAATCGTAGGTCACCCATTGCAATCGCTGATCGGATCATTGATGTAATCGTAATTGCACTCAGCTCTGCCCGAGGTTCTAATATCGCATGCAGGCCTTCCTCCGATGCGATATATCGTAGATCGCTAATCGGGGTTCCTTATGGCCTTTGGTCTAAGTCCTCCCTTGGAACCTTTCTGATGCAACATTCCTTAAGGAACGCACATTCTCCATTAAGTCCCATTTATAATAAATTGCCTCCTTTTCAAAGGACAATGGGCAAATTTCTTTTTACAATAACTTCTTCACCCAAAGTCCATTTTTGCCGATTCAAATTGTGTTAGATTGAGAATGAAGAGATCTATGCAATGAGACTATTTCCAAAAGCATCCTTTGAATTTCATTTTCCTTTATGAGAAAGATTTTTAGACTTAGAAGTCTATGTTAGATCCATTTTGGATCATGTGTATAAGTTGTGTCTTCTATGTAAACATCTATCGAACTCACACACATAATTGCATGCACTATCACGCAAGCATCGTCGTGGTTGTTCAACGATCTATCACAAGTTTCGCACTTGTCGCTCACACCGTAGGTCAGTCGCATTGAGTATATGTTGTCTTGTTGGTTAGAGGTGTCATGTCGTCAAGTCATGTTGAGTGTGTGTTCGCAAGGTTATGCATGTACGAAGTCACTCGTTCACACACTTGGTCATTTTTTTGAAGCTTTTTCGACTG
Source organism: Pinus taeda (assembly GCA_000404065.3). NCBI lineage: Eukaryota > Viridiplantae > Streptophyta > Pinopsida > Pinales > Pinaceae > Pinus > Pinus taeda. Next base: position 151,624 of record APFE031451437.1, read on the forward strand.
GACCATCCTCCAACAACCAGGCATCTGTTGAGCTGCATTACGTAGTTTCATCTCTCAGTGATTATGTACTACTGCCCAAAATTGTGTAGATCTTGAGGCTACCTCCTAGGCAGTCTGCACTGTGCAACCCTGGAATTGACTCGATCGGATGTCACCCAGAAGAACACAGAAGTTTCCCAACAAGCCATTTCAATCTGTGTTTTCTGCAAGAACATCAACCAAGCCTCTAGCGGGTCAACCAGAGAGTTTGATTAGGTGGTGATTCTGGGACTCACTCCCCCAAACAATTGCACAAAATCTTCAAAGCATGCCCACTCCACTGACTAAAGAAACTGTGTAACATGTCAGATAGACATCATGTGTCTGTCACTGTCTCTCTCAAAAAATTGCACATTTTTTCCATCCAGTTAACCGACCTGCTGTTCGCTCGGAAAACTGCACATTTTTCATGAGCAGTTCCCTAGCCACCTAGCATCTCGTTCAACTCAGAAACTGTGCAAGGATGTTTAGCAGGCCAACCTCCCAGTATTGCGTAGTTTTTTCCAACAGCACTCCCGCAGCTAGCTGCCAACTCCCTAGAAAAATTGCGTAGTTTTTGTCAGCAGCACTCTTTCAGCCCACTGCCATCTCCCTGAAGAAATTGCAATTTTTTGTTGCCAGCCCCCCTCTACTGCCTGCACTACCTCCCTGTAAAAATTGTCCAGATATTCCCTCCAACCGAGCCAGATCTCGATACACCAAGAGGACATCCATCAGTCAGCAACACTACAGCTCGACATGCACACCACCATCAGCATGAACACACCAGCTTTGTCATGTCGAGTCGTGTCATGAGTCATCTCGGCCACATCACAATTGTGGGCCACACTGTTGTAATCAATGTGATGTAATGTGGAAGTCCAAGAGACCCACATGTAAAATTGAAGAGTCATGTAAAGTTGAAGAGTCATGTAAGTCAAACAGTCATGAGGGAAGTCGAACAGTCACAAGGGCTAGTTTTACGCTTGGCTATAAATACCCCTCATTTATACATGGAAAGGAATTTTTCACTTTGGCTCCTCCCACATAGCCTTGAGAGTCTATAACATTTTCTTTGAGGAGCGAGCAGTGGCTCCAACGCTTCGCTATCGGGGCAAGTGATGTAATGGTGTACGGACGTGACTTGGATGTTTTTCCAAAAGCTTGTTAATAGGCCATCACATTTTCACACATGTATTGTATTCGTTTGTAAGACTATTCTTTGGATGCTTGTAATGCATGTTGCTTTAACCTGTATTAAGATAGTTGAACTATTTCAGTTGTTTTAGTACATATGTTGTTGGAAATGTTTTGTATCATTTGCCAATGTTGTCTTGGCCATGTGGGATATCCCGCCAGACACAGGACAAATTAATTCTTGTAAACTTGTTATAATGCTCATCGCACTCATGTGGACTATTCTGTTGGGTGTTGTATGTGCTATATGTTCACCTTGTGTTTGTGACTACCGCATCCGTGTGGACTACTTCATTGGAAGTTGTGCATGTCCTGCTGTGTTGTGTGCCTTTGGAAGAGTTGGGACTATTCCCTTTCAACCTGAGATTGACTTCCACCCTCTCCTTATGTAGTGAAAGAACTATGACACAAACGACACTAAGCACTCACCAAGCACACGAACCTCACAGTTCAAAGACAAGAAAAACACTCTCACGTGCTAACAAGCAAGAGCTAAGGCATATCTTTAAGATAATGACAACTGAGCCATCATACCAGATGGGACTCCTACACCATACAGTGTGAGGTCTAGTTGGGACTTCATTATAGGGAGATCCCCTAGATGTTGGCGGGTCCAGCACCATCAACAGGGGGGTTAATATGGGAAACTTCATGACAAAATTGTCGCTAAGGGAAACTGCCTCGACTGTGCATTTTTAGGGTGATGAGGTAGCTTAGGAAACCAAGAGATGGAGAGGCAGGCGGTAATTCAGTAAAAATTGAAAAGGTAAACCCTCCAAGGCTGATTGAAGACCCGATAGTGAAAGTTCTAGAGGATAATGTGGGGAGGATGGTCAACCGGGGGAGGGGACCATGGATGGAGGGAAACATTTAGGAGAAGTAGGGGGAAAGTTGGGAAGAAGAATCAACGTTTTTAAAAAAATATTGACCTACACCAGACTTTGAAGGAGCCTGCAAAGGGGGCCATGCAGAGGAGGGTGTTAGAGGACCAGGTCGTATCGTCGCCGTGGAAGGGATAATCAATGTTGACACGGGGGGAAGAGGGAGCACCAACATAATGGCTGGGTCTGCCCATATGTTGACTTCTGCCCAAAGGTCTGATGTGTAGTCCACCAGATCCTTGTATGTATCGAGAGGCATTTGGAGCTTCAAATTATGACATGGTATGGCTAAGAAGGAAGGTTTAGAGCCGAGGCAAAGAAGTTTGCTGATTAAAAATACCTAGACCTAGCTCTAAACCCTAACAAAGCCATTTTTTCTTAAATGAAACTGTACTAACTCTATATAATCATATATAATATTTAAAAAAAATCATAATAATTTAAAATATTAATATTCAAATTTTTATTCATATATATTGTGTTACTTTAAAAATATTATTTATATATGAATAACTTTGTATAAAAAGTAATGTATTTATATATTTTTCAATATATCCCTATAATTTAATAAGTTTTCAAAATATTTTATATACATATATTTTTAAATGATATTTGAAATATTTTTAATATTATCATATCAAATGGATGTGTTTATTTTGAAATAAGAATTTACGAATTTGAATTCATTTATCAATGATTATTAAGTGGATGATAAGGATTTAAGCTTCATGAAATATTCTAAGAATATTTTTAATAATGGTCATAAAAAAATAAAAATAAAATAGGCTTTTTACATGTTTATATGTGTGCGTGTAACTCACATATTATTTATTTATTTAATAATAATTTAAAATAAAGTTATAATTTAGTTAAGTTTTATGATTTTTTTAATCTCTGTAGTGTGAAATATACCTGCATCGATCCATCTTAATTATTGATCTAACATAAGCCCAGAGCGATCAAATTTCTTCACATACAAACTTCTTTAGAGTGGAAAATACATTGTGTTATTTTTCATTGTTTAAATTGTATTTTTGAATGCTAAATAGAGTATATATATAACCAAATAAACATTTTAACCATATAAAACTTAATTTTTCCATGATATATACATAAGATTTTTACAATGATATATAATATATACGTAATTTACATTAAAATATTTTACAACACATGAACATCGTGAAATTTTATCAGATAAATTAAAATGGTTTTTTTATTATTAATATATTTTTAAGTATATGGCAATATTAATTCTTATTAAAATATTTTATTGATAACCCACATTGAATATTTTTTTATATACAACATTAAAATATTTTATTTTAACAAACTTTGTTCTATATATTGATATATGCAGTTGATATCGATATAATTTATGAACTCAGGCCTCTCTCATCCATATTGAATTAAGGAAAAAACTTTCAGTAGAGATCACATAGGATAATAATTTATGAACTCAGGCCTCTCTCATCCATATTGAATTAAGGAAAAAACTTTCAGTAGAGATCACATAGGATAATTTTTGCTTGCCCTAATTTTATGATTGACATTGTTTCTTAGTTTCTTTAACTATGTTTAGTTTGAAGCTTATTTATTTACATCTTATGAATATTTTTTTATTTTGGTATTTT
>APFE031451445.1:0-21014 GCA_000404065.3 Pinus taeda
CCTCATGACAAGTGAGTGATCAGATGATTTTCTCACCTCAAGCTTGCCATCAAACATATGAATGGAGTGACCTTGCTGGCGGATGTGGACCAAGGACAACAAGTTTCTCTTGAGTTGTTGGAGATATAAAACATGATCAAGAAGAAAGTCTGAGAGACCAGGCAGTTTAAGCCTGAATGTGCCAAGCCCTGATGGCTTGATTTTTGACTGATATGCAAAGTAAACTACTCCATCAACATTGTCAGTGAAATCTTCAAAAAAGTCTTTTCTATGAGTCATGTGACAGGTTGCTCCCAAATCAAGCAACCAATCATTTTTCCAGGAAACAAGTGAAGTGTTAAACAAATCTTCATTTACTCCAATGTTACATTGTGCCTCAATATAGTGAGCGGATTCAGGTGCTTTACCTTTGTCTGTATCATCAGTTTTACCATTATGTTGGTTTCTTCTCTGCTCAATTTTGTCCCATGGTAGCTTGCATGTAGAGGCATCATGTGATCCATTTCTTTTGCAGCGAATACAATGTAAATCTACCTTTTATCCTTGAGAATGTCTGCCCCCCCTGCCTCTGAAGTATCTTCCTCTTCCTCTCCGTCCACCTCTTCCTCTTGTAGAATCTTGAGCAAGATATTTTTCTTTATTAGCCAGGCATACAGTCTCTTCAGAATATTTAGGGACTGTCTTCTTTCCAAAGGCTTTTTCTCTTTCAGCAAACTTTTTCACAAGAGAGTCAAAGATTATATCCTTGAGATTTCCATTTGCTTGCAAAGACTCAAGATAATTGGAGTATGTAGGATACAGTGCCTTGAGAAAAGCAATAAGAAATATATCCAGCTCAACTTTAGTGGATTTGATATCATGCACTATAGATTTTATTTCAGATGCAAGAGCAAGAGGATCATTATTTTGCAGTTCAAGAGTGAAGAGTTTAATCATAAGTTGGATGACTTCAAGTGCAGAATGTGAGTCATAGAGCTCTTTCAACTTTTGTAGGCTTCAAAGGCAGTTGAACATGTTGAAATGTGATGACTCACCTCCTTATTTACAGATGCTGCGATTAATGCATACGCTTTGCTGTTCTTGTTTTCCCAGATGACGAGCTCTTTGTCTGATGTAGGCTGTACTGGGTCATTGTCTCCTTCTCCGACACACACTCCCTTCCACAACTCATTGAAGATGAGGGTGTGTTTTATCATCCTGGACCATTCAGGATAGTTCTCCTTGCCAGTGAGAACTATTCCCACCATAGATATGATTGAATGCATTGTAAAATCCGAGAGCTGTAAAAATACTTTTGCTGGCAAAAATGTGCTTTTGTGGAGAGAAAAAAAAACTTCTATTGCTAAAAGAAAATTGATTCTGATATCAAGTCACTTTGAAAACAGCTTTATGAAAACAACACTATGGTAGCCCAACAGCATGGTATATATATCCCAGCAGCCACACCAAACATTATATATAAAGTGTATTAAAACCATCCAAACGCTATTCATATACTATTGATTATTGGAAGGTATGAATAGAATTCCGCTGCCCTAAAGATCTTCACCAAACATTCGCAAATAAATGTTATCGAAATTTCAATACTATCCACAAGCATATACTGTCTATTTTAAATTTCAATACTTGTTAATAGTACTCGTCTTGGTTCTGCAGGTCAGAAGAGCTTGCGCTTTGCCTTTCCTTTGAATTCAAAATGTCGTGGCTCCCTGAAGTAATTGGTTCCGAGATTGTAGCCGAAGTCTGTTCTACTCTTGCGGATTTTAAAACTTGATATCCTGGGTGTGCGTTGGTTCTGCAAAAGGGACAAGTGGAATGCCAAAGAAACTAGAAGTGGATACAGTCCACATGAAAACTATGTCAATGTAAGGCAGTATTCACCATGGCAAGGATAAACCCACAACCACGTACAACGTATGCAAACAATGTCAGTCCTCACACAATGCATATGGATGCGCAAGCAGGCTCAACTATTAAGGAGAGGGCCGCCATCACCGCCATCGAGAGGGTGAGTAAGCGAACTCTCAACTAAAAGGCCGCCATCGCCACCATCGAGAGGGAGAGGTATTATTTTCCCGTCTTAAGAGCCTGTCTTAAGAGGTATTATAAGCCTGTCAGAGGTATTATGAGATAGTAAGAGCCGGTATTATGAATCGGAATTCATAGGTATTATGAGCCTGTCTTGCTCAATGGAAAAGTCAAGAGGTGGGGAAGGGTCTTCGCTAAGTGTTACGTGAGAAGGGTCTTCGTTAAGTGTTATCTTCTGCCAGCCCGAGCATCCGTGTTCGTCTAGCAAGCAAGCAGTAATCCCAGAATCCTAGCTGTGCCAAATCCCCTATCCGTTCGAAACGTTGTGAAAGTACCAATCTTCAGTAAATAAAACATCACTTTCAAAGTGAAGTGGGTTCACCCCACCCATATGATTGGATGAGCTTCCAAATCGATTGGCGGCCTTAGCAGTCGAGCCCCTCCGGTCCTCAACCTGCCTTCATCGACCGAGGACCTGATATCGACCTCAATTGAGCCCCGTCGATCTCTTCTTGCTAACTAAAAACAATGAATCTTGACGGGATTGCTTGCTGGTCGGTTGCTGGCTAACATCCAAAGCTACAGTAGCAACCAATTGACCAGCATATTCAACGCAGATTCCTTCAGCATCCATGTTCTTCCATCAAATGAGTAACAGGGTTCAACATACACCACTCATGGCATTCATGGCCCTTCAAACGCACAACACACTAGCATCGTTCCAACGCACCATAGACATCGACCAATGCAGTAATCCAAGGAAACATCGATTGCTAAGGAATCAAAGTAATGCAGAGATCATTGAACGCAGAATATACCATGTCAGTCATGACAGCGCTATTCACAATGTCATGTCAGGAGCTGCGCTGAACAATATCATGGGCAGCGTGCTGGGAAGGAGGTTCGATATGGAACAACGTTTAATACCAAGATAGCACGTCGAGGTTTCAAACCTGTCTACATGTAGAGGGAAAAGCATTCATTCCATTGAAGAATCAGTGAATGTACCCCAACCAAACTTTGCCCCCATTTAAAAAAAACGCAAAACAGGAAATGACAGCGCTATTCAAAAAAATTTAACGTATAGCGCTTCTGTCTGGACAGTATGGACATATACGCAGCGCTGGAAAGGAATATGGCAGAGGCAGGTTATTTCAGGACAGAGGGGAATAAGGCAGAGGCAGAGCAGCGCTGGAATAAGGCAGAGGCCTATCAATGCCATCAGAGATTCTAGTTGTAATCTGTACAACCTGTTCCTTCTGACTCCAATTTGGACCTTCTTTTTCCAACTTGGGTCTTTGGCATATACTTTCTCCTTAATGAAGAAAACATCATAGCCTTTGTTTTGAAGCTAAGATACAGAGAATAAATTCATACCCAATCCCGACACATGCAGCACATTGGTTGCTCGAAGCTGATCCCCTGCTTCTATTTGAAATACTATGATACCTCTTCCTATGGGGGTACATTTTGACTTATTTCCCATGCTGATCTAGAAGTTCATCCTTTCTTCCTAATAATTTGAAAAACATTCTCGTATTTCTGTCATGTGCCAGGAAGATCCACTATCTATATACCAAACATCAGAGGAGGCAGAACTCACTAAGCAAGTGACTTCTTCTTCCAGTCTGGAAGCTAACATAGAATACTCATGATCCATGTTCCTCGTGCTCTCTTCTCCCTTTGGAGATCTGCGTGGGTCCTTCTAAGTTGATGCTTCAACATCATGGTCCCGACTCATAGCAAATTCTTTACTCTTGTTGTCTGATCTCTGCTCTGATACCATGTTAGAATTTATGACTCGAAATTCTACTCTAATAACTGATTTCTTTCTCCTACTTATTTCCCATAATAAGTTGTTTACAAAACCTTTCACCAAACATTAAAATAAATTCCACTGCATTTATCACATAATAGCATAGAGAAAAATAACAGTGATATACAAACACAAGAATCAATCACATCAACACAATTATTTTTGGACAATTGTCCCCGAAAAAACCCAATGCAGGAAAACTAGTGTAGTAGATGAGGGTTTATTTATTATTCTTCAGCAACAATCTCTTTACGAGGAATAATTCTACAGTACATAGAGAAACCTTCAATAAAACACCTGAGATAATTTTCCTCCTCAGCTAGGAGAAATTTTGACACCACAGAGACCCTTTATCCTTCACTACGTCACCCTTGCGTCATCTGTGTGAGGACTGCGTCATTTGCGTGAGGACTGCATGAGATCTCATCCTTGCCTGCGCTGTCTCTCAGAGCTCTCCCTCTGCACTATCTCTCTGAGGCACTGCATCACCTCCTCCTTAGTCTTTGACTGACGCTGAAACCCTCCTCTTTCTTCACCCTGCAACTCTCCCTCTGAAATCGAACTCCTCCTTGAGAATCGATTTCCCTCGGGTTACTGAGTATTTTTCCGGTGTGTCTCCAAATGACTCTCAAGTCTTCTCTTATACTTTTCCTATTGATGAATCAACGACCGAGATTAAGCCTCTAATCAATGGCTAAGATTAAGACAGACTTGATCCTCGTCTCTAAGAAGCTTCTCACTCATATCTTTATTAATACCCATTAATATTTTTATTTTCCTAAGTTTAGACTTAGGAACCCATTAAAAATATTAATTATTTTAATAACTCCTCATTCGGGTGGAATTTCATGGCTAGAACACATCCAATATGACAAAAACTAACACTACAAGCTACTTTAATCCACTAATTGATTGGGCTGATATAATGATATTTTTCATTGTAAACCTAAGCCCAATCATCATTGTTGTTTGTTAAATTGGTAGGCAAGGAAGGCTTAGACGGTATATGTTTCTCCTCTATTAGTGACGGTACATAAACATTTTCGAAGTATCATTCACCACAATTCTAAGCCCAAGGTTACAAGTCAAAGCCTTGTAAAAACCATGTGATGCCCTGTATTAGGTCTCCCAGATCTATGGCTTGTCAATTTGAGTTTGTATTTAGTATGATTGGTCGAACCATGCCCTATCCCTTTAAAGCTTCATCATGGTGATCTTATCCGGTCCTAACAGGATTGGAGGACCTTAAGAGGCTTCTCATGAGGACTCATGGTGTTATGGGAGCCTTTCTTTTGTATGGGTGATCATCAAGGTATGGGCCAATCCAATTTGCGTTAAGGTGCAACTATGTCATTCAACATAGGTAGAGTCTATAAAGTTTGTAGGTGAACTTGGCCTTGGTAAATGTGACCAATGAACTTGCAAAGCACCCATTATTCATCCAAAACACACCATAACATATAATTTTGTTAATTCCCTATTAAAACAACTCATTTTTCACACATCGTCCAACCATGCTAAATGTGACATATAGATGAAAGAAAAAAAAGTTAAATAAGGAAAAAAAAGGAAGAAAAAGGATGAATTAAGAACAAAAGGAGTGGTTTAATATGCAATTGAGGAGGCAAATCACAAACCTAATCAACTTGCACTTTAGGTATAGACTAATTCAGGTTGATTTACACTCGAATTTGAATAGAGTGCCTTCACTAGATGTTGTCCTTGTAGAATACTCTTTCTAATTTAGCAAACAAGAAAGTTATTTTCTTGAACCAATCCCTACTTCTCATTTGTTCTATCTTCTTCTAGATTGGACACATGGCTTGAGGAAGGTTCCTACCTTCCATATTTAATCTTACCTTCTCTATTGTAGCCAATAGAAATAGTGCACCCTACTTGAAATTATTATCTTTGATTTTGATTTATGCGAGTGGACTTGCTCCATGCTATTGCAATTCACATGAGAGAGAGGGGGAAGTCGATTGGAACCATCAACAAACCTTAAATCCTGCTATAAAAAGGAGAGATCAGCAATAGATAAATCCAAGAAAAGTGCTCCAGAGTTGAACCGTACGTGCACTAGACAGAGATTCCACAAGTAAGCTTTAGAGAAAAGGTCACAACCATAAACAGTGGATCAATTCTTTCAACATTATGATGTTGGTCCTTTTTGTATGTACCATATTCAGCAGCTCTATTTTCAAGGACAAGTTGAACAACTCTTCATACCTTCAGTGGATCAGTATGTTTCAGTGGGCCTTCCTTCTATACCTCTACTAGGGACCACCTTTAGCAAGGTGTGGAATTGTGTTGACGTGGGAAATACAACATGCCAACATGCACAAAATATTGGCACTTTCCTACCAAGGCTGCCACTTGAAGATGTTTTATTTAAAATTTATTAAAGACTACGTGAAAAACATAATAGGCATGCAACAACCTCGTGTCCAAAATGGCACTACTACAACAACCAAATATAAATCTAACACTCGATAGAATGAACCAATGAAGACAATATCGCCGATATTCGCAAATATCGCAATATTTTGTCTCCCTGAAAATATCACGATATTTTGTCTCCTTGAAAATATCATGATATTTTCTAAGACCTAAAAAATCATCGGGCGGGTGAAAAAATGCGATGTCGTGGCTAGAAAAGGCCAAAATCATTTTTTTTCCTCATTCTTGTTAATGATTTTTTTGATAGATTTAGGGTTATTCTTGCTTGCCTATTTGCCTACAAACGTTTTGATTGTTTTTTTTCCATTTGCTATGATTTTCATGCCATGAGCAAATGCAAGGGTTTTCTCCATATTTGGAGCGCAAACTCCATTTTTTTTTAACTTTCAAATGCACCCTCTTATTGTCATTCATGATTTTTTTATTGAATTCACATTGCAAATAATGTAGCAAAAAAAATATTTTGTAAAATGAGGTGGTTATTACTTATTAATTCCAATTTCTTGTTTAGTGCCCTAGGTTTGAGTTAGCTCACTACAAAATTCAAATATGCCAAAAGCCTTGGACCCATTTTGGGAGTATGGGAGGCCTGATGGTGGGACAAATCGGGCATATCTATCATGCAAATTGTGTGGAAGCAAGATGACAGGAAGGATTACACGATTGAAATACCATTTGGCTAGACTCACTGGACATGATGTTGGGATTTATGCAGTTTCTAGCCCAAAGCTTATACAAAAAGCTCTTGAAGCAATTGATGAAAAAGACAGAAAGAAGGAAGAGGCAGAAAGAAACAAGGTTGAATGTGCAGGTAGATCTTTTGGGATATCTTCTTCTGATTTTGATGTTGAGGGTAGTGGGAGGGGCTCTACAGCGTCACCTGCTACTACTAGTGCGAAGTCATCATTTTTTGCTCCACGAACAGGACATGGAGCACAACCTAGCATAAAATCATTTGTTAAAAAAAAAAAGCAAGAAGCAGATAGACTCATGGGGAGGTGTCTTTTCTAGAGCGACTTACTTCTCAGCATCACCAAAACCAATCCATTTTGGCAACCAACGTGTGATGCTATTGTTGTTATGGGCCCAAGGTACAAAAGAGCTACATATGAGGAGTTGCGGGGGCCAATTCTTCAAGCAGAAAAGCAAGACATCAACTCTAGATTGGCGGAGTTGAAAAAAACATGGGAAATTTCTAGATGCAGAGTGATGTCTGATTGTTGGACAAATAGGAAGGGTAAGGCACTTCTAAATTTCTTGGTACATTGTCCTAAAGGTACCATGTTTATTAAATCAGTGGATGCATTAGCACATATCAAAGATGCAACAACGATATGCAAGTTGTTAGATGGCTTCATTAAGGAGATTGGTGTGCAGAATGTAGTGCAAGTCATAACAAACAATGTAGCTAGTTATGTGTCTACCAGCGAGATGCTTATGGAGAGGCATCGCACATTGTTTTGGATTCCGTGTGCAGCACATTGTATCGATTTGCTGCTTGAGGATATGGGGAAACCAATGTTCCACCAAGTCTCCGGGACGGGGAGATGTGGGTGTGGGGAGACGCACAAAGGGGACATGTGGGAGTACCCTCAAATTTTAGGGAAATTTAGGGGAGACGGGGGGACGTCGAGGTATATATAACATAATTTTTACTTATATATATATTATATATGTGTATATAATTTTGAAAATTTCATGTTCATATTCATTGTTCAATAATGAAAGCATATTAAATAGACTAATTAGTAATAGTAATACCAATACATTGAAATTTCAAATTTGATCCATACATAAAATTTAAATTCATAATTGAATCAAATAAGAACATATTGTAATTGAATCTTGGTCCGTCCTCATCATTCATGAATTGATACATACATCATTCATATGACATACTCATTATAATGTTCTAAATGCTAATTCATCAAGATTCAATTCCATAAGATTCAATAATAAAATTCAATATGAAATATTCAAATACAATGTACATTGATCCATATCATTCATCATTTTATAATTTACTTTGAATCATTGATTTAAAAATTAAATTGAAAATTGAAAATTCTGAATTCATCATTCATCATTCTAGTCTTCTAGATTCTAAATTGAACACTAAATTAAAATTTTCAATTTATATAACTCAAAGTTTCAAACTCAAAAATAGACTAATAGTTAAGAGTGAAGAGTTTGTCATCAATATCTAGTGTCACAACTCAAATGTTAAAACTTAAAACTTAAAAGTAAAACTGAAAAGTAAAAATGGAAAATGAACACTGAAAATAAAATCAACTTCAAGGACTCAATCTCAATGATTGGTCCTCTACATCCATTTGCTGCATGAAGTCATCAGGAACATCAATGGGAATGTCATTATCTAAGTCAAAGTCACTCTCTTGAGTAACCAATGTAACTCCAACCAAACCATGCTGCAACTCATCTGGTCCATCCTCATCATCTATCTGTGCACTATCCTCTAGATCCACATCCCATTGTGTTGCTGGTCCCCTCTGATACTCTGGTGTCTTCTTATGTGCAAGACGTAGAGAACTGTGCACTGCAACTAGCTTCTCTTCTCTCCTAGAGGAAAGTCTATTCCTCTTGATAGAGTGGATGAAGCTATATGTGGACAAATTCCTCTCTGTTGCAGAGGAACTAGCAATCTGAGACAATAAGCGAATAGCAAGTTGTTGGATCTCTGGAGCCTCATCCCCATGCATGGTCCACCAACCAATGGGGTCAGTCTGGCCTAAATCATTGCGATCTTCCCTTGCATCAGGCCTGTTGAAGGGACCACTAGGACTTGCAAATTGCATCCACTACCTCCTAATGGTTCTCCCTTCTTCTGAACTATACATCTTTGTAATGGCTACTCGAAATCCCTTTTTGACCTCTGGATCTTCAATGGGAAGAATTCTACCACTTCTTGCCACATACCATTTTGGGTTGAGTGCATATGTCGCCATGTGCAAAGGTGTATTCATTCGATCCCACCTACGCTGAATAATGGGTCGAATCTGAGCCGTATATTACTCTATGGAAGGATCTTTCTCACGAATGGCCACCCTTACTTGATCCAACATACTATCAAAAGTCTCATAGATTTCTCCAAGAGTAGGAGAATCTGTGTCAGTGTGGCAAATGAACTCAACTACAGGACATAAGAGTGACACCAAATAACCACAATCTGTCCACCAATCATTATCCAATATCTGAATCCTGATTTTCTTCTCTTCCTCTGTCTTGGATTCTACCCATCTGTTTTAATCTGGAGTCACAACCATGGCTTGCAATGCTGACTGCACCTCCAACATCCTCTCTAATAAAAGAAAATAACTAGCATATCTGGTATCGGTAGGCTTGAGGAATTCCTTCCTCGCATGAGACCTGTACATGGCTAAGGAGGTGTGGTGATTGCAAATAAACATTTGCACATTTCTTGCAGTTGTCACCAAGTCAGATACCCACTCAATTTTGCCAATGTCTTTCAATGCATTATTGAGTGCATGCACACAACAAGGGGTTCAGAAAATATGTCTGTATTTACTCTGAATCATTAATCTTGCTAATCTACACATTGTTGCTGCATCTGTTACAACCTGTATAACATTTGTAGAGCCAACCTCCTCTATAGCATCACGAAGAAGCTCAAATTGGAAAGCTGCATCTTTGCGCCTTCCAGAACAATCAATAGATCTAAGAAAGAAAGGCCCCTCTCGGCAAGTGACTATGATGTTGATAAGTGGATGTTTGGCAATGTCTGTCCACCCATCCATAACAATAGAACAACCTTCCCTCACCCATGTCTGCCTCAAAGTTTCCTTTTGCACATTAATATTGGCTACTTGCCTTTCTAATATCATTGTCCTCAACTTATGTTCACCTGGGGGCACATATGAGGATCCTGCTGCTGCAATTGCCTTGACCATCTCCTTGTAGTAAGGAGAACGACTAACATGGAAAGGAATTCCATTGGCAAAAAGAAATTTGCCAATGGCATCATCTATATCATCATGGTTCAACTTACTGTACATCCCTGCAAGAGTTGGTCCCACTATACAAGAGCGAGAACCCTTAGTCCCAATAGGAGATGGTGGAGGCATATTTTTCTTTGATTTTGTTTTTGAGCTTGTGGCTTCATTAAAATTTTCTTGAGGTTGGGCCATGACATTTTTGCTTGAGAACATGCCCTTTGAATCTACTGCCATTTGCATTCTCAAGAGCTCTAATTTTTGCAGCAATGTTAAATGTGAACATATGCTAACCCCTTTACCACCTACACCCAAAAGATGCATCCTGAGCCGACTATAACTCCCAGCCCAAGAATAGGCACAAATGTTGCATTTCCAATGGCGTGTCCCCCCTCTTGTGCTTCCCGGTTTTGGTTGGGTTGAAGAGCCAGTGATTTTGGTAGCATATAGCAAAAGAGGTTTGCTTGGATTGAATGTCCCCTTTGCATATTCTGCCAATGACTTTGATGGGGTTGGAGTCGTTGAAATGACATCAGCACTAGCTGTACTACTGACATGGGTTTCATTCCTTGTTGATGGCGTTTTAGTTTGAAGAAGACTTCTTGTTTCAGTTTGAAGATCATATTCATTTTCAGTTTGACTGCCACTGCCACTTTGGTTGTTGTCACTCATTTTGTAAATAGTTTATTTTGCAGATTTTGTATTATTTAATGCTCTGCAAGAAGGGTTTCAAAATCTAAAATTTAAAACCATTGCTAATTTATAGAAGTTTAAAACTGAATCACTGATAATTTAATAAATTTATAACACTAAGTAACCAATTTATAAAACTGATAATTAAAAATTTAATAAATTATAATTTTAAATTTATAAAACAGAATACTTCTAAGTTCACAACAATTAAAATTCTTAATTTTTATTTTTTATTACTACTGGTATTGCTTAAAAAAATTTAAATGGTGAATTTAACAAACAATTTAAATTTTACAGTTCTGAGTTATTAAGAATTAACAAAAAAAAAAAAAAAAGCAGTTGACTTCACAAACAATTTACAGTTCTGAGTTTTTTAATTTTTAATGCCATGTAAATGCAGTGAAACATGAATTAAAAAAAAAAAAAAAAAAAAAAAATTGCAGCCAAACTCACTGTGTATAGTTTGGAGCAGCGGCGTGGATTCTGGATGGGTCTTGAGCAGCTGCGTGGTCCTGAGGGCTGGTGGACGCAGGGATGGGTAGTCGAGCTACCAACGGCCCAACACTCTGCAAATGCGTGGAAGTTTGGAACAGCGTTACAGGCTTACAGCAAAGCTGCCGATTGCGTGGAGGGCGCTGGTATAGCAACAATGCTGCCGACAGCGTGGAGGGTTTGGTGGAACCGTGAAATAAACGCCCACCTAGCAAGTAGAGGTTGAACCCATGTTTTAAAGAGACAAACAACTCAGGGAAATCCGAAAAACAGTTTAATAATAATAATGCATGGCCTGAATCGAATTAAAATTTAGAAGGTAGATAAAATGTTGAGACTGGCATAGTAGATTCCAAAACAAATATTACTAGCAGGCTGTTTCAGCTGTTGGCCGCCTGGAGGGCTGGTGGAACCGTGGTTGACTGTCTCACACCCAGCGATCAAAGCATGTATGCCCAACAACAATTATAAATATGGTTTCGGTCACACTGAATTACTCGACCCTCCTATGTGATGCAGAAATTCAGCCTTGCAACCTTTTGCAGTTCGTCCTTAAGTCTGGAAGAATTGGATTACGCTGATATGTTGCCAACAACGTGGAGCAGCAAGGTAACCAGCGGGCAGTAACCACTGCAAATTTGCAACGTAACTGCTAAGTGCTAACAGCAAGCCGTTGCGTGCAAGAGGCAGGATATGGCGTGAGGCGTGAATTGAAGCTCTGAGGCTCTCGTGGGCGCAATGGGAGTAAATGGAAAAAAAAATTGTTGTTTTGGGAGAGGTACGAGCATAATGAATGGCGGCAGAATGAAAAATAGAGTTAACCCTAAATTTTCAATGTTCATGTGATTTTTTATTTGTAATTGTTAATTTAGTTTTTTTTTATTTTTTTTTTTTTTTTAATAAATTAATTTTCATTTTGTATTTTATTTTTTTATTGTTTATAAAGGGTAATTAGACAAAAATGAAGGGGGGACGCTTAGAAGAACCCCATTTTCAGGGGGACGCCCAGAAGAACCCCATTTTTGGGGGCACGCCCAGAAGTACCTCTTTCGGGGAGTCGAGTCTCCCACACTGGGGAAATGCACCCCCTTGCGTCTCCCCGAGTCTCCTCGAAAGGGGGACATGGGGAAACGCACCCCCGAGAGTCTCCTCGTCCCGGGTGCGTGGGGTGCGAGGGGTGCACGCACCCCACCCTGGGGGATGCGTCCCCGTGGAACACTGGGGGAAACTCTCCTTTATCAAGGAGGTAGTTGATATGGCTAGGAGTGTCCCCAAGTTTATTTATAACCATGCTTTTGTTCTTAGCCTCATGAGGAGTTTCACTAAAAACAAGGAGTTGTGGCGTCCTACAATCACATGTTTTGCCACAAACTTTATTTCTCTTCAGTCTTTGCTTCGATGCCAATTCGAGTTGAAGCAAATGTTTGTTTCTGATGAGTGGCGTGATTGTAGATACAGCAGGAGACAAGACGGGAGAGCCATTGCAAAAATGGTGTACTCTGACATATTTTGGCAGGGAGTAGAAGAAGCATGTTCAGTTAGTGAACCTATAGTATAGGTTCTGAGATTGATAAATGGGGAGAAGCCCGCAATGTCTTATTTGTATGAGGCCATGGATAGGGCCAAGGAGGTCATTTGTTCTTATTATGCAGACAAGCGTACTGTTGGGCTTGATAGGCATATGATGTTATGGGATGTGATTGATAGTTGGTGGACAGAGATGCTTCATCGATCCATTCATGCAATGACACTCTTCCTCAACCCTGCATTTTCATACAAATGTGGCTTTGATTTTGATGGCGAGGTGATGGAAGGGCTCCATTCCTGTATTCATAGTATGGTACCTAATCCTGAGCTTTGTAGAAAAATCAATTGCGAGATATAGTTTTATCGGGATTGTGTTGGCCTATTTGGCTTTGATGATGCTATTAGGGAAAGGACCATCTTCATGCCACGTAAGTGACAAGTCATCACTCATTAGAAATTAGAATTTCCTTACTTAGAATTCTAGATTTTTAAAATTCAATTATGTAACTTTTATTTGAAAGTTTAATTATGTTTTAAGTTTTTGAATTTTTTATTTCTTTATTTTGTTGTAGATATTTGGTGGTGAAGCTATGGTGCAAGGGCACCAAATTTGCATAAATTGGCCATAAGAATCTTGAGTCAAACATGTAGCTCTTTAGGGTGCGAGCACAATTGGAGTGTATTTGAGAAAATAAACACAAAAAGCGCAACAGGTATAACTTTGAGCTCTAGCCTTTAGTTGAGCAAATACACTTATTGTAATTTTTAATTTATGACCTTCAAGTGTCAAGAGTCAAGACTCATTAGTTTTTTTTACATTCTTACAGGTTGGAGTTCGCACGCCTCAATGATTTAGTGTATGTGCATTACAATATCCGACTTCGAGTGAAGCAAATAGAAGCACCAATGGATCTAGATGTCATTTCGTTAGACAATATTGATGTATTGTCTCTGTGGAGCGTGGAATCTGAGGAGCCCATCTTAGAGGAGTCACCTTCATGGTTAGAGTCAGATAATTCATTAGAAAAGGGGCAGCAAGAGGAGGAGGAGGGGGTGTAGCAGCACGAGGAGGAGGAGCATGAGTCAGAGGAGGAGGAGGAGGAGACAACACTATCTGCTATAGATATAGGAGAGAATAACTCCATACCTAGCACTCATTATTTGACATTAGGTTTAGGGGCAAGGGTAGGGCCAGGGCCTTCTACTACTAGGGGCAGGCCTGGCAAATAGCCCATCATGTTTTCCGTAAAAGGGGGAGAAGGCAGTGATTTCAGATAAATAGTTGCTAGTTTTATTTGTTTTGCTACATATAACTCATGATGATGAGATACTTTTATATATGTGATGTTATTTTGTATTGGTTCTCCACATTTGAGTCCTTGATTGGACAATTATCAGGGATCAGCAAGATTTGGTATCGCCTTTGATGTATCATTTCTATTTGACCTCATATCAGTGTTGCGAAAATCGCGATTCAATCCCGATTTTTTCAAAAACTTGCAATTTTTCGCTGAAATGATTAAATCAGCGAATTGAATCAGTGACTTTTTCATTTTGAAAAAATCACGATTTAATCCCGATTTTTCCAAAAAATCAGGATTTTTTCGAAAAAATCTTGATTTTTGTATTTTTTTTTTAAATTTTGCCGATTTTTTTCCAATTTATCCCTATTTTTACGATTTTTTCCGATTTCAGACTCGCCAATTTAATCCCAATTGTGATTTTCGCAACATTGCATCATATATATCAGTGCTTTCTTCATATTTATGTACCAATGTGTTTATTTCATGCTGTTATCACTTCATATGTTTAAAAATATGAAAAAATGAATATATTATGCATTTTTATGCTTGCCGATATTTGTTGATATTTTGCCGATATTTTCGCTAATATTGTCGATAAGATGTTTTCTGGATCCCTGTCGATATTTTGCCAATACCGATATTATCAACATTGGAATGAAAACAATATAAAGAACAAGGAGATATCCCAGAACACGAGCATTTACCAAAGTGGGGTCATCAACAGACCCAAAGATGGAATGTAACTGTAATTCCAAATGTTGGAGGAACAGTTCTGAAATACAAGATCTACATTCAATATTGAGAAGAAATATAGTATTTCATTAATATCTAAAATTGATTAGTAGAGTGGGAAAGCTCTTATTTATACAAAGGAGAAATTGAAGACCTAAATTGCGGCCAGAGTTACCTTTATGCAGTAATTAGTCTTATTTAGCTAATCAATTATAAACACACTAGTAATCTATTTAATAACTTATTTGACATAATGGCCTTGTATAAAACATCAATGGACTAAAGAGTAAAACATTATTACAAACTATAAGTTTACATACGGCATAGCTCACAAACATAGATTTACTTTCACAGATAGAAAGGTTATGTTTAAGTACACAACAAGATGGCGATACCTTTTGTGAGATTTTGAAGATGATCAGATGGATCAATGAAAAAATCAAAAGATGTAGATGCCGAGTCATCAAAGAGAGAAACAAACGAAGGTGGTAAGAGTTGACTTCCTTTAGCAATATATATTGCCCTCATCATATACCTGCAGTGATTTCCTTGAGATATCAGTAGGTAATGAAATAAAATACATATAAAAAATAACTTGAAAAATCATATTCACCATGAATAATGCTGAGCACATTTGATGGCCAGTTCATGGAATGTCATCAAGGCATGTGAAAGAAGAAGACCATTAAGCTCCACAACAGTGCCCTTAACAGCTGGTATCTGAATAATTGAAATTAATGGTCATGGACACTGTATTGATAAAAGCACAACAGAAAATAATTGGCAGACTCATGTGTAGACTCAATATGGTACTACCTTTATAATAGAATGCAAAAATGCCCGCAATGTTTCCTGGGCTGATGTATAATTTGCACGTGGGTGTCCTGGAAGAAAGCTTGCAACAATCTGTAATGGTGGAAAATAATTTCCTTTCACTCTTTAGAAAACAACTAAACCAGCACTGCACATGTTTTTCAACTCATTTTTCTCTGAAATACATGAATCTTATATTTCATGAAAGTGTCAGGAGGAAATGCATGGGCATTTTACTGCCAGATTACTTAGGAATGAAAAATATTTAACACACCTTAATTGGGTGGATTTCAAAGTGCTCAAAATAAATCGCTCTATGAGGAGTGATTGAGTCCGCTAGAGAAGACCGGTAGAAAGGCACCAGCTTCATTAATGTATCTTCATCAAGATGCAAATCAAGAGCCTGCCAAGAATAAGGCTTAAATCAGTATTTTCCAAAAATCTAGTAACAAAACCTTTTTGCGCAGTATAAGTATTCCTACGTGTTCCTAAATGTGCACAAAAACTTTCATCCATGGATGAAGAGGAAAATAAATTTCTCATTGATTTTTGTGTCTGTATTATATTGTGTGTTCATACCTGTAGAACAACAGATGAGTACTTTACTTGGTTGGGATTGGACGTATTATTAGAAACAATAAGGAACATGTGTAGCACATGTTCATCCCTTTGAAAGTAATCCTGCCCCCGGACCCTCAACATTGCTGTGAAGGGAGCACCGTGCCACTTTTCTTCGACTACGAATTTCTGGACAAGAAAGATTTCAAATTTCTCACATGTATCTGATCATTCATTTTAAACATTAAAAAGATTACAACACAGAGATTGACCTATTATTCTTCATATGCTGACCAACATAAATAAGTAGACAACATTAAAACATTAAATTCAATTGACAAACATTTCTAAAACCATTAGTCAGCATGAGAATCTCATTAGACATTTTAAACACATGCTGGAAGAAATACCTCAACATTGAAGGAGCATAGTGTATGCTTTCTTGTAATAATGAACTCTAGCGCTATGCTTCTGAATTTTACAAATATTATAGGAGTGTAGCAATTGTTAACATTTGGAACCTCCAGTTGCTGCCAGTGGACATTGCTTGATATTAGATATTCCCATGAAAAAAGTAATAATCACTGTTTCATCAATAAAACATCGTCTTAAGATTACTACATATGAATGCAAAGCATGCCATACATGGACTGATTTGAATCAAAATTGCCACCCGCTACTTGCATATAGAATGCAAGCCATGATAATTTTTAATGCAAAATGAATCAAATTTGCAACTAAAGAATAATTTCAAGTGAACATTTCAATGACCATTATAGGAAGTGGAACTTGAGAATGAAGCCTCATTATTATTGCAGGGTCAAAAGCACTTAAAGCAACACAATTCACTTTATTGACAAATATATGCATTATTCAGAACAAAAAAACTTTAAAAGTTCCATGAATACATTTTCAGATGATTAAGGTCCAAGGACCTTTCCAGAATGAGCTCATGAAAAGTTACATTTTCTCTCTACAATTTTCTAAGATGCACATACGACAGATAGTTTTACCAAAGTGATCTGCAATGTGGAAGTTCGTAAGAAAGAAGAAATATTCTGTGCACTAAAAGTCCTATGGCTATGTATGGGATAGTATAACCTGCTTTCCTCGTTCAAGAAGGCTGATTCCCAGATGTGAAACCTTACAATCAATCTTGGTATATGGAATTTGATTTTGAGATAACCGATCTCTTTTCTTGTGACTCTCATGGGCTTCATAAACCCACAAGACTCTGGTTGGCCCATCTGCATAAACTTCATATACCACCTTTGAAAAATCCACTTCATCTGTTAATCTGTCATCATTACCTCTATACCGTGCTATACCTTCTAGGTGATCACCAGATAGAAGCGACAAGCCAACTCCACTTTGCCTGCTTTTATAGAAATGCTTACATGATTCCAACTTGTCTAAACTTATTTCACGCTGAAGCTGGGTGCCTGAAGATATAATTACAGTTCAAATTAGCAAGTTGGACACTGAAAACGGCTTTGAACTTTTGACCTGCTCAAGGACAACCATTTCAAAACAAATGTGTCGAAACCTTAGTCAGTCCTACTGAGAATATAACCAAGCAAGATTATATTTTACCTGCCACTTGTACAAAGAGCATATGTGGTAAATTTAGGTTATCCCAAACATAACCTACAGTGACACCAGGCTCTAAAGTATCCGTTTCTGTTAACTCCTGTAATTTCCAAACCGAGTCCATTCAAACATCATTTACAATTAAAACTTCCAATGAAACACTAAAATTACTCCTTTTCCAACTAGAAATATCTTATAGCATCCTTTTCACCTCCTATTTTCAAAACTATAGAGGAAATCTCACACCTTTTGATGAAATTGAATTGATGCTTTGCGAAGACCATTAACTATTCGATATGGTAAACTTTCAGGAGATTGCATTTCAAAGTGCATGATCAATGAACTTCTTTCTTCTTTGACATCAACAACCGCAAAACGTGGTTGCCTCTTCTCCTGGAAGCTTTCTAATTGAGAATTGTCATGACTATTCGAGCAACTTCTCATTTTCAGAAAGAAGCGCCCCAAAGAAGCAGAACAGATTGGTCCAGACCAGCTCCATCCAGGTTCCTTCAAAGAAAATTGAACAAATAATGAGGAATCTGTCCCTGAAACTCTGCGCATGTTGAAAATGTTATCCCTGGGACAAACCACTTTTTCTTCACCCGCCAATATTTTCATATGAAGAATAGCTTTCTGTCCAGGGCTGAGTGCTGTCACAGCATTCGCAGTTTCCTTTACAAAGAGTGTGTCATGAAGACAGAAAAGTATCAATGCAAGTTAGCAAATGTTCTCTGTAACAATCAGTGGCATAAACTCCAATAGCTTTGACCTATAAACTAACCTGCATATCACATTGACAGACCAAAATGTTCTCACTTGATTGATTCAGAGCAATATATCTTGGGACAAGATGAATAGTATGTGTTGGTTCCAAGCGTTTGGATGAAGACAACTGGGAATTAATACCCATCTTCACTATGTCCTTGAAACTAGTTTCTTCCTGAACTACTAAACTAATTTCCATGAAGCCAGAGAAATTTTCCAAATCTAGTAATGATGCAATTGCTTTTTCTCCCACTCTCCGAATGAGTATCTTGTCATGCCTGTCAAATAAATGAAATAACATTAATCACAATATTCAGGATGACACTTTCAAGAATCAAAGTTCCTTTTCATGTCAAATGTACATAGTAACACTAGATTGTTGAAATGGGGAAACAAAACAAATCTTGAAAAGGGATGGTTTCTGAAACAGGGCATTCCAATAACTTTGGAAACTGCAAACAAAATAACTAGCATTTAACGTTTCAGTTTTAGTTTTAAGTTATGGATTTTATAGGTTTTCCTAAAAAATAAGAAAAAATAGTCCCATATTTCAGCTTTTTAGAGTTAGGCATTTCTCTTAACCATAGTGGACCTTTCACGACCCCACTAAAAAATGAGAGATAAACCCCAGAGTAAAACCTTATTCTGTAAGAAGCTGACAATGCATTTCCAGATACAAGTTGCCTCCTAGATATTACGAAGTAAAGTCATCCCTGTGATTGGGGAGATGGAAATTTCCCCCAGCCAGGCATTCTTGTAACATACAAAATACATTATTTGAAATAGTGTTCATACCAAAAAACCACTGCAGCGAATAAATAAAAATTCTTAATGCATCCAAAATGCCTACTCCCGTATTACAGGAAAAAACAATTCACAAATTACTTTGCCACGTCATGTTAAAGTTTAAAAGAAGTACAAAACTTAGCAGGGGCAATAACTGATTCTGAAAATGTTGAAGGCTTAGCACAAGAAGTAAGGAAAAACAAGTATTGGTAAAGAATCAAGATAGATGACAGTATGACTGCCACCGTGAGACAAATACTAGAATGATACTTACTTCTCAAACCACGAAATTCTGGACATAGGATTGAGAGGAATTATGTTGCCTGATTCATGAGCCTGTTTATCATTCCTTTTCCTATACCAAAAGTAAAGATTAATATTGAACCCAAAATTCAAGCACTAGTACTAAATGAAACAAACTAAGGTCAATCATGACTTACCACATAAAGAAGGACTCCTGTTGGGAGGCCCAGCAAATGAGTCGCATATCAGTATCATTTTGAAGTGCATATCGGGTATAAATGATAACCTGCAGAATCTCAGGAACGGGCACAAGAGGGATACTGACCCTTGTTAATAATTGCTCAAAGTGATCACGATTCACAATGCACACTGTGCTGCACTACATATAAACAATGACATATTTTGATGAAAAATGTGTACATTGAATATGCTTACCTCTAAATGTCCCATATCTCCTCGTGATAACCTTAACATAGCAATGTGTTTTCCATCCCCAAAATCCAACTCTATATCGAGATCATGCAGTTCACCTTTAGATTTGTTTGAAAACTTTCCCCAGTCACCAGCATTTATTGGACTGCTCGTTTGTTTCAGATCATAGAGAGTTACTGTCAAAAAAAGCTTACTAAGATCTGCATACATGTATTCTTTCTGTCCACCCTTAAGAATTGCATGATTGCCACTACTTTGTTCAGATATCTCTCCTGAGTTTGTCTCTGTAGAAAAGATCACAAAATGAGAAACTCA
This sequence comes from Pinus taeda, assembly GCA_000404065.3. Classification (NCBI taxonomy): domain Eukaryota; kingdom Viridiplantae; phylum Streptophyta; class Pinopsida; order Pinales; family Pinaceae; genus Pinus; species Pinus taeda. The sequence goes on from APFE031451445.1 coordinate 20,526, forward strand.
GGAAAATAGGGAAAAAAAGGAAATTTTGCACCAATGCCTCCACAAATGATGTTACCTAAATGATCACTTGATGTCACTGCAATCTTCATTTCCAGAAGATTGGACACTTGAATGGTCGGCAAGATCAAGATATCCTGCTGTTCTTGCAAAGCAACTATCTGGGACTGTGGCTTTGTATGCTCAGGAGTATACAGTGTTCCCACAGATAATTTTCTTTTTGTGGTTCTGACTAGGAAATAAAGATCTTTAGTCTTTGTACCCACGCTATTTAGGCCACAATGAATCATGCTAAAGCCTGACTCTGCATTTTGACCATAAAATGTCTGCTTGATGTGATAACTTAATTTGTCAAAAAGTCCTGAAATACAAACAGCTTTTACACCTTTCAAATCATCTGACCACTCAAAGGAAGGAGATATTTCACCATCTGCAAAGGATGCTTGATCATTTATAGGCCTAACACAGAGAAGGTAATTTCCTAGACCAAAA
>APFE031451445.1:26726-46580 GCA_000404065.3 Pinus taeda
GGGCTTGGTTCTCTTGATTAAATACAAGTTCCATACCCTAGTACATGATAAAATCCAATGGAAACATTGCAATCCCCCCAATCTTGAAATCCTGAAAAACAGACAAGTCTGCTGGATTTTGAGTGAGATCCAAAATTCTACTTCATATGAAATCCAATGAGGGCGAAACCACTCTCAAACATCCTGAGTCATTTCATGGTAATGTTAAAAATTTAAGTAAAAGGATGAAAATGAAAAATAAAGGAGCATATCACTTTTACTTTAAGAATTTAACATTACCATGAACTGCATATCAACACTAGGTCAAAAATTCACTTTTATAGCTTTAGACACACATCTAGAACCAACAAGAAGTCACTAACATACCCTAAAAGTAAATTAAAAAACAAATTAAAAAAAAAAACACAAGTTAGTGAGAAAACGTGGGTCGTACGGCCCTGAAACGCCTTTCCAGTCGTACTGGCCACATTTCCGTTTCGGGAAACGTGGCAGTACGGCCAAAAACGTGTTTCATGGCCGTACCAAACGCGTTTCCGCGTTTCATACCTATTTCCGTACGGAAACAGACCTCTATGCCACATTTCCTGCAACATAGCTTTGGAATATCGACTTCTTTCATGCGAATTTGGTGGTCGCTGGAGTGAAGATCAAGCTTAGTGAAGAATTGAGCCCTATTTAGTTCATCCAACGAATCATCAACAACCGGGATGGGAAATTTATCTTTGACTTTCAACTTATTGAGGGCCCTGAAGTCTGGACACATATGCCATTCCCCATCTTTCTTTAGCACCATGACCATTGGTGATGAATAAGGACTAGTGCTTGGACGAATGACGCCTGCTTCCAAAAGTTCCTTGATTATTTTTTCTATTTCATTCTTTTGGGCGAACAGATATCTATATGGGTGCACATTTGGTGGTTGGGCCCCTGGGACCAAAGTGATGCTATGATCATGTTCCCCTCTCGAGGGTGGAAGCTCATGAGCCTTGTCAAAGACTGGCAGATGATTATTTAAGATCTGTTGCATCTCAGGATGAATTGGAAGAGAATTGGGTTCGAAGGCCTGGATGGCATTAAATTGAGCTATAACTCCATGATAGCCCTTTTTTAACAATTTTTCCATCCGATGTGAGCTGATGATAGAAGGGGCTCCCGCCTGGAGTCCGCAGAGGGTATGTGTGTGGTTGTTCTGCTTAAAGCTCATATACAACTCCTAGAAATCCATTGTGATTGGGGCAAGTGTGTGAAGCCATTCCACACCTAGGACAATGTCGTACCCTCCCATGTGTATGGCAAACATGTGGGTCTTTAACTGATAATGCCCCATTTGAAGTTGACATTTTCACAGTGGCCTTCACATTTCGTTGTTCCCCCATCAGCGATTTGGACTTGGAAGTTAGAAACTACTCGTACAAAACAATGCACAGCTTCCGCAACTCTAATGGATAAAATTATGTGTACTTCCACTATCAATCAAGACTACGACTGGGCGATGCTTAATATTTTGAGAGTTTGAGGCGAAGAAATCCCTGCCAAAGCATGCCACGAAATAATTGGTTCTTCAAGTACATTGTCCTTCTGGTTGTCCTCTTCTTCCTCCTCTGGTTCCTCAAGTGGTGGGGCTTCCTCTAATGAGCTATGATCAATAGCATCAATTTGAAAAAATTTGGGCTCCTTGCATTTATGCTCGGGGGAGTATTTTTCATCACAGTAGTAGCATAATCCCTGCTTTCTTCTTTCCGCCATTTCTGTAGGTGACACCTTTTGAACTTTGAGCGTTTGGGTAGTGCTGTGAGCTTGTGGGGGGCGACCCTTGGCAGTGAAATTTGGGCGATTGGACTAGGCTGCTAACGCATGTTCTACTTCACGAGCTATCCTACAAGCCTCTAGCCATGAGGGAGGGTGGTGTAGTCGGACATGAGCTTGTATGGCCTCTTTAAGACCACTAATAAAACATTCCGTGTAGAACTCATCTTGTAGACCTAAAGTGCGGAAAGCTAAGGCTTCAAAGGCTGTAATATATTCATCCATTGTTGCAGTCTGTCGGAGCTTAGTGAGACGACCCGAAAAAGTAGAGTCATGGTCAAAGCGATCCATAAGAGATTTTTTGAATGTGTCCCAAGTCAAGGGCCTTCCATAGCAACGTCGATGCCATTGCCACCATTGCCATCTTTTGTTGTCCAAGTACATGATCCCCACACTAAGCTGAGTGGCATTATCCAGGATGTAATTCAGATTGAAATATTGCTCCATTTGTGCTATCCATGCTGCCGGGTGAGAGCCATCAAATTTATGCATGTCCAGCTTGGGTGGTCGCGGACGGGATTGTTGGTGGGTGCCCCAGAGGTGAAGAGAGTGGCTAGACTCACCCTCATTGTGTTCATTGCCAATATATGCCTCCTCGCGGGCTTCCGAGTTGCCCATAGAGAGTGCTGTAGTTATTTTCGTCAGCTGATCTTGGATGTCTTTCAAGGATGCTTCAAGGTTGTCCATCCTTTCATTCACCATAGCTTGATTTCTAGTTTGTACCATGCACCGAGCCGATTTACTTGAAATTTGGGACCGCCTGAATTTTTTTGGCACTAGCAATTGAATGGTACCACCTTGCTTAGCTCGTCGTCCTGATTCTTATGGGCTAAGTCACCAATAAGCGCCACGGGTGGTCTCAGACTTATTTTTTTTACTCCTAACGGAGTTTTACTCCTTGCTTAGGAATACTGCAGTCGCCGAATCCCTGAAATGTCAATGCTACCAGAAGTCCTGCGAAAATCGCGCCCAAGTATAGGAACCCACACAACTACTTAGATCTGGATGGCAGATCTGAGGGATCTAAGAAATCTGAATGGCTGATCTAATAGATCTGAACGACGGAACTGATTGCTGCTGTGGATTTGATGGATGTAATATATCGGAATGGTTGTTCTGATAAATCTGAACGATGGAACTGATTGTTGTTGTTGCTGCAAAACCCCACTTGCGAGCTTTGATTTGGTAGAGATTATGCGTGATCCCGCGATAGAGAAGGGAACTAGGGTCTTCAGGAGTGTCAGGTGCTATAGATCGCAATATACATAAGGGTCTGACAGTAGTACTCGGCCCAGATTTTCAGGGCACTAACCAAGGAGGATCAACCGTACCCTTAGCCGTACAACCCGACTACCCTATCGTACGAGCGAGTAATCTCTCTGAGTGCTGTTGTCGGTGTACTGTAGCAGCAAGACGATCGACAGTTTATCTATGGCGAGGTTTCAAGGGAGCTAGGGGGCTTCCGATATACCCAGAAGGTACTTGGAAGACAGCCTGTGCACGCTTCTGTCTAATGCGCCACTACTCGAAGGGGTACCCATAGGGGTTACAAGGGAGTCCAACAAACGTGACCACCTCTTGTATTTCCTACGTGCATGCCTCCCCAAATTTGTAGGTTTATGCGCTCAATGACAGGTCCCATGGTTTAAAGACGCCGGAACACGTCTCTAACCAAAAAAAATTGCTAAAAAATGGAGATCCCACCGGCCCTAGAAAGCACTTTGATACCACTTGTTATGCTCTTAACCTGCATGACGATACCAGAATACCAAATATGCGAAGAAATATACCCAAGACATAAAACAAGAGAAATAATAGCAAGTATTTTATTATTCAGAAAGCAAAGTTCACTTGCCTCTTCAAGGGGGCAACCTCCAATAAAGCTGAGCTCGATTACAAAATAAGACACAATGCTCCTTGTAGGGAGTCTCTATCCTTTATATAGGATTCATACATGCAATACCATGGGGCAATACCACGGTTCTTATTAATACCATCTATCTAATACCATGGCCCATTTGCAACTAATTGTGGTCTCGTCATTAAATGCGAGTTAACCACTTAGAATTATTAATATGGGCTTTATTGACTCTTTACTTAACTATAACTATGACTCGATCCTATTACATACATAAGGGGGTTAGGGTGGGACCCTAACAGGAAGAAATTTGACTGGGTTTGACGTGAAAAAAAAGAAGCACATCATCCGGGAGGGTTGGACTTGTTCTTGGAGGGTATTGGTCATGGTCTAGAGGTCTTGAAATTCGTCAATTGAAGAATCTACAAGAGGAGATTTGTGGCTTTACCTCTCAAGTGAAGAGGTTTTGGCCTTGGCTTGCATACTACATTATGTGTCCTTGTTCTTCTTGTTTTGGTAGTTTTTTGATGATATACAAACACAATAACAAGTAAAGAAGTTAATAAGTAAGAAAAAGTAAAAAGAGATCACAAGCAGTTATGAAGAAAAATAGAAATCACTCTAATCATCTCCCTATAGATTTCTCAACATGGTATCAGAGCTAAGGTTGGCTAAGGGCATTATGAAGATCTCTACTACAAAGAAGAAGTTTCTAAAGAAGTGTTTAAAGATAGCAAGTCATCTCAAGAAGGGCTTCAAAGAAGTACGGAATCTTCTATTTACTCCAAAGAAGGAAGTGATCAAGACAAAGAATGAAGGACACTTCTCAGCACTCACTAGCACATTTCAAGATGAGAGCATTTGGGTGATAGATAGTGGAGCATCGAGACATATGACCGGCCATCACAAGCAACTAAAAACACTGTCAAAAGGAAAGTCCTCTTACTCTGTAGAGCTTGGTGATAATAAGAGGTATCATGTGAGAGGAATTAGATCAACCTCACTAGAGCTGGAGAATGGAGGAAATATTCATCTCAACAACATCCTATTTGATCTAGGGTTGCATAAGAATTTACTTTCCATTTCAATTCTAGAAGATAAAGGTGATAGAGTGGCTTTCACTGATGGAAGAATTGTAGTATGGAGTAAAAATTCAAGCATAGAAAATGCAAGAATGATTGGAATTCGTGAAGGAAGACTTTACAGACTGCTAACTCCACTTGCTCAAGCTTTAGTTCACAATGAAATCAGCCCATGTGAACTTTGGCATAGAATATTCGGTCATCTCCACTTCAAAATCCTTCCAACCCAAAATTCAATAGTAGATGGAATCGTTGAACTGAAAGAAGATCATGAAGGAGTATGCAAGAGATGTGCATTGGGTAAGAACACCAAGAGACCATTTGGAAGCAGTGCTTCAAGGTCAAAAGAAATCTTGGATCTTATTCATTCTGATGTTTGTGTTCCTATGACTCCTAAATCACTTGGAGGTCATCTATATTATGCCACATTTATAGATGACCATTCAAGGAAAACTTGGGTTTACTTAATGAAATCCAAAGATGAAGTATTTATCGAATTTCAAGGATTCAAAGTTAAAGTAGAGAACCTTACCGAAAGAAGAATTAAGATATTACGGTTTGATAATGGAGGAGAATACACATCCAAGGAAATTATAGCCTTCTGTAAGGAGTCTGGGATTAAGAGGGAGTTGATAGTCCCATATAATCCCGAACAAAGTGGAGTTGCAAAACAAAAGAATCAGTCCATTGAAGAAAGTGTAAAAGCTATGCTATATGATCAAGATTTACTAAAATTTTTGTGGGGTGAAGCTACGAGGACAGTTGTATACATACAAAATTGAAGTCCCCACGGGTCACTAGATAACATGACTCCTAAAAAAGTATTCACTGGGACGAAACCAAGCGTTAATCATCTCCGAATTTTTGGTTGTCCTGTCTATATTCATGTACCTAAGGACAAGAGAAAGAAGTTGGATCCATCAGGCATGAAGGGAACATTTAATGGCTACAGTAACTCTTCTAAGGCCTATAAGATATACATAAAGGAAGAACACCGAATAGAAGTCAGTCGAGATGTGATAATTGACAAAAGTATTGCATTCAACAAATCAAAGGATTTTCTTATGGACTCTGATGATGAAGAACTTCTAATATTTGAATAAGAAGTTACTAGAAGGAAGAAGAATCAAATCATGAAGATGAAGGTCCCAATGAATCTATACAACCTGTGGTAATCTCCGAAACTAGAAAGAGACCTAACTGGTTTAAGTCTACACTACTTTATGCAAAAGGTCTTGGAGCAGTTCAAGGCACATCTAGGGAAACCAAGAAGCCCAAACGATATTCTGGGTGTGCAACCTATATGACAAAATTGATAGAAGCAGAGCCATCCACCTTTGAAGAAGTTGTCACACACCAAGAATGGCAGGATGCCATGAATGAGGAGTATCAATCGATAATGAAAAACGGAGTTTGGGAGATCGTGCGTAGGCCTGAAGACAAATCTATGGTAACTTCCAAGTGGCTCTACAAGATTAAACATGCAACAGATGGAAGCATTGATAAATATAAGGAAACATTTGTGGCTAGGGGCTTCTCTCAACAGGAAGGCATTGATTATAAAGAGACATTTGCTCCAACAACAAGGTATACAACTATACGTTCGTTGGTCTCTTTGGGCAGCATCGATGGAATGGAACATCCACCAAATGGATGTCAAGAATGCATTCTTGAATGGCACAATTGATTAGGAAGTTTATGTAGTGCAACCGTTGGGATTTGAAGTTAAAGATAGAGAGGCATATGTTTGCGGATTGAAGAAGGCATTATATGACCTCAAGCAAGCACCAAGGGCATGGTATGGTAGAATGGATGCATACCTACAGAGAATAGGCTTCACAAAGAGTTATGTTGATCCAAACCTTTATATTAAGGTTGTGATGGGAGAGTCAGTAATCATTCTTCTGTATATGGATGATCTTCTCTTGACAGGTGTGGAAGGTCAAATTGAAGAATGTAAGAAACAACTAGTAGCAGAATTTCACATGAAGGATCTAGGGTTTATCCACTACTATTTGGGACTGGAAGTCTGGTAAGGACTTGATGAGATCTATCTAGGTCAAGGGAAGTATGTGGTCGAGATATTGAAGAGGTTTGACATGATGGATTGCAAGCCAATGACAACCCCAATGATCAAAAACTTGAAAAGACTAAGGAGTTCTAAATCGAGCCCTGTGGATCCTACTAGGTATAGACATTTGATTGGCTCACTGATGTACTTGGTGAATACACGACCAGACATATGTTTTGCAGTGAATGTTCTCAGTCAATTCCAAGTGGATCCAAAGTATGATCATTGGATAGAAACAAAACATATACTGAGATATCTGCAAGGAACAATCCACTATTGCCTGAAATACGATAGAAGATGTACATTTGATTGGATATACAGATTCCAATTAGGGAAGCAGTGAGAAGGATGGAAGGAGCACTACAGGACGATGTTTTAGTTTAGGATCCACCACGATCTCATGGATGAGCAAGAAAGCAAGATATGGTTGCACTCAGTAGTGCTTAGGTTGAGTATATTACAGCATGTGTTAGTTTTCATAGCATCGGATGTTTTGTAGCCACGAAATTTGGTGGGGAGGCTAGAATGCATAAGATTTCTTGAATGTTGTAATCCTACTATAAGTAGGCCTATCTGTAAACAAAGTTTGCACCATTCACAGAAGTTTAAAATCTTTATGGAGATAGTTTACAATAGTGGCTCCCTTCAATATTGTTGTCTTTTCATGAGTGTTATCAATCTTGCTCTTTGTTTCAACCAACAAAGTTTCATATGTTTTCCATGGCAGCAGATTTCCCTATAAATTCTAGCAAGAGGGAAATCCAACCCTCACTCTTTTATCAAACAGTATGCTAAACTTAGAGACAACTTCCTTCATCTCTTTTAACTTCTTTTTAGCAGTATTCTTGTAGATATTTCTAACAATCATTTTGTTGAAATCAATTGCACATAGTGTCCTGTCTGGAAGGTCATTCTCTTTAAGCTCTAAAGCAGACTTGGAATTGATAAAATCTATCATTCTTTTAGCAAATTTTGATCTGTCTAGATCTTTTTGCTTGTCCTTCATAACTTCACCTTCCATATCTCTGACCAGTGCTTTTCATCAGACATAATGACAAGAAACTCCCAGATGTTCCTGATAATCTCAATGATTTCATCCCATAAAATCTCCCTGGCTTGAATTAAGGACATATTACCCTTCAGTTTTTCTTTCAGTCTTTTCACCTCTTCTTCAGTCCTTAATAGATCTTCCTCGTACTTCTTTGCATTCTCCTTTTCTGTCCTTGCTTCTTCTTCACTCAAATTTAACAATTTGCAGGTTGTTTGCAACTCCCTTTGTACTTTCTTGGTATCATGTTCAACCATTTTCAATTCTGTTGCCAATTGCAATACTTGTGCTGCTGGATCTTCTACATTTGTTGGCATGACTATTGTACAAACATGAGAACTCACTTGTTGTTGTAGTTTATCCAGAGATTATTTAAGTAAAGAAACTTCTTCAGTTTTCTGCAATATGTCCTGTAATAGCTTCTCTTTTTCATTCTCTACTTCAGCTATCCTTGTAGCAATGGGATGTTCTCCTATAGGCAAATGTAACTTTTTCTTCAAAACTCCAATCTCCGCCTTAGCAGATTTCAACAGTTCTTGTACTCCAGGTTGATCATCAAGGTTGATACCTATCTTGACAATAATGTTCTTGAATTCTTCTACCTGGGCATTCAAGGCCCTAGAATTGGCTTTTTCCAATTTCAGCTACTGAATTACCTTGTTCAACATTTTCTCTGCTTTAACAACAACTGTATTAGTTTTGTGTAAGTCATTAACAATCAATTGCCCAATTTGCATATGCAAGTTGATCTTGTCAAGCATGGGAAGCTTGTGAGTATCAACAGTAAATTAACAGTTTTGAAACTGTTGGCAGATCCAACAGACATCTCAGTAGGATGAGAGAAACCAATTTTAAATTGACTTCTCTCCAAGTCCATAGCAGATAAAAATCTTGTTTGTTCAGGAACAATTTGAGGCTTAGCTTAAGCCTCCATATTTACTTGCACCTTTTTATTTTTTCAGCAATTTGAGCAAACATATTTTGAATTAAAGGAACCTGATCACAGTGTTCTTAAAACCAGAACCAGTGATCGGACCGGTCCACCTAATGAACTGGTTTACCGACTGAAACCGGTTTAACTGGCGCTGGTTTGGTCTAAACGAAACGGTTTTAAAAAAATACATGAAATAATTAATTTTTAATGAAACAAAACTACTTTTAAGATTTAAAACCATGATTCCAAGCCAATAGAGACAAAATATGTAAAGTTTTCTCATTTATATACCATGTAAAGGTGAATATATCAAAATGGCACTAAGTGCAATACATATCATTGACAAAATAGCAAAATACATAAGCAATGAGGCTCTAAATGGCCTATAAAGTCTAGAAACAATGTTGCAAGCTATGAGGCCATTGGCCTACTACAAGTCTACAGTGTACACATGATCAATCATCAAGTTCATCACCACTACTAGCCACAGGATCATCATCAGGAGATACATAGACATCATCTGGTTCAGAGTCTGAGGATGCCTCAGCCTGATCTGCAACCTCAATATCAATGCCACCAATAACAATAGAAGTGGACCTAATGGAAGCACGAGTTTGTCGACCTACACGACTAGTGCCTTCCATTGGTTCTTTGCCTTTCTTTGATGCCGCTACTGATCTTGGTTCTGATGCCGCCACATAATCTGCTTCATCCCCCGCTAAAGGCATGTCGATATCAAAATCAGCCTCAAACACAGGATCTTCAGTCTCCTCCACCCATTTTGATGTTGGATCAATATCGTCCAACATAATGGGATCTAGATCAAGTGTTTTGCTCATAATTTGGTTCCTCCTCAGTCAAAGGTTGTATTGCACGAAAACAAGATCATTCAACCATTTTTGTTCCAAATGGTTTCTCTTCTTCGTGTGTATGTGCTCAAAAACAGACCAATTGCACTCACAACCTAAAGCACTGCAAGTTTGACTGAGGACTCTAATTACGAACCTTTGCAATTGAGGACACTGGCCACCAAATGACTCCCACCAATGTGCTGCAAAGAAAAAGACATTAATTAGTAACTTAGTTTATAATTTGAATTGTAAAGAACGTAAACAATTTTAACTTGAAAAGAAAAACAAAACTGGAAATTGGAATTGCTTACCTGGTTGGTCCACATCTATTGCCATCTTTGCCAAGTTTTTGCCAAAAGTACCACCTACCATATTGAAAACAGTAAGTTGTCTATGTATTTCCAACTGGTCTGCATGGCTAGGGACCATGCGCTCCAAGCAATCAATCAATCCAGCTCTGACCTCCCCATCATGCAAATCTCCTAGCCGATTTTTATAATGATACTTGGGTTCAAAAAATACCCAACTGTATGTATAAGACGATGGAGTTGATTGTTCCATCTGTTATCAATGATCTCCCATATACGGCCATATTTAGCTAACCTGTCCTTGTAAGCTACCCATATCTGCTCCTTTGCCTGATCCATAGCCTCATAAATGTAGCCCATGGCCAATCTTTCCCCATCCACCATCCTTAGCACCTTAACAAGGGGCTCGGTAATTTTCACAAGCTCTATAGACCTTTTCCAAAAATAAGTGTCTAACACTTTCTTTTTGGTGTCTTTTCCATCTAGTCTACGAGCCCACTGAGATTCAGACCATTCTTCAGAGGAAAACATTTTCTGCAAGTTTTTATGTTGACCATTGAGACATTGCAATGTGAGGAAGTGAGTTGCAAATCTCGTAATTGCAGGCCTAACAAGCTCTTTGCCCCCAGTGTGTTTCCTCATTAGGCTCAATACCCATGAGTGGTTGTAAATGTATTTTGTAATGCACTTGGCATGCTCTACAGTGTTTTTTATCCACTCCACTTTGCCTCTATCCTCAAGCATGAGTTCTATGCAATGTGCAGCACATGGAGTCCAAAATATGGTCTTATATTTGGTCTCAAGCATCTTTCTAGTAAGAACATAGTTTGAAGCATTATCAGTGATGACCTACACAACATTCTGCTCCCCAACTTCTTGAATAATGTTATCCATACCTCAAATAGAAGGGCTGCATCCTTCACCTTATCAGATGCACCAATTGATTTCAAAAACATGGTTCCTTGAGGGTAAGAAACAAGGAAATTAATGATAGTGTGGTTCTTTCCATCGGTCCATCCATCTGACATGATGGAACAACCTGTTTTGAGCCATGAATCTTTAAACTCAACCAAATACTCATCAATGGAAGATATCACTTTTTGCAAAAGAGCTCCCCTCAAGTCATGCAGACTAGGGCCTTTGACGCCTTTTCCTCCAGCTATAACAGAGTCCCACATAGCTTGGTAATAAGGTGAGCGAGCAGCATTAAATGGATATCTGAACCATACCACCATCTAGCAATGTATTGATGAGAAGTTTCTTTGCATTTCCTTTTCCAATGTTAATCCAAACTGGGTTGAGAACTTGGCTCGGAGGAAGTGGGATTAGAAGAGGCAATGTTGGCAGAAGATGAGAATAACTTTGGATGTTTGTTCTCTTTGTTCCTTTTTATGGTTGGCCACAAGAAGGATGAAAATAGTGAAAGGGGTCATTGGTGGAAGGGATAGAAGAGGAGTCTTGAATCTCATAATCATCATACCCACTCTCTTTCATGGCTTCTAATAATTCCCTCTTCCTTGCAATGTCATCTTGGATGGCCTTCTCCCTAGCCTTATCCTCGTAAAACTTTTCAAGCTTGGAAATGTATTCTGCCTTAATAGGACCTAACAGTGCATTTGGTGCATCACATGGCTTTACTTGGCCTCTTATCCCAGCCAAGTGTTGTTTCAACCTAAGAATACCCCCGCCTCCAATAGATTTATGGCATAATTTGCATATCATTTTTCCATCAATTACATCACAATGAGCCCATGCACTCTCCTTTCCTTTTGGAGCCATGTTTGCTTGAAATAATAACAATTTGCAAAGAAATCTGCCATTTAAAAAAAAAAAAATTGCAACTAAGCAACATGGAAAAGCAAAGATAAATGTAGGAAAACAAATGCACATGCAAACCACAAAATTTGATAGCATAGAGCTAGAGAGTTCATAGCATAGATGATAGAAGTGAGAATTTTATAAATTTATAACACATAAAATAATTTAATTCATGGACGGTAGTCAAATGAGGAATTTTCAAGTGAAAATCCTTACCTGGAAATGCAAACTAGCTTCCTTAGCCTCCTCTTGAAGATCGCAACTCCACTGACAGCTACACACTATCTCCAAAATCGCTCCAACTCCAACTCCAACTCCAAGATGACTACTTCAGCGAAAACTCAACACTCTCCAAGCTCACAAACAAACTCACAAACACTCATAAACACTCCAAATCAGATGTGTGAGACAAATGAGAGTGAGAGGGGCCTCGTAAAGGCTTGGAGAGGGTGTTTTTTTGGAGGGAAAGCACCCTTACTTACCCCCCAAAACCCTTAAAACACAGTCAGAAAGTCGATTTTTCAGTTGACAGTGAACGTGCCTCCTAACCGGCCGGTTTAGGACAGAACCGGCTAGTTTGATACAAACCGGTCGGTTAGGACTAGTTAGTTGCAAAAAAAGGAGAAATGGCCCCTCTAACCAGGTTTTTTGGCCAGTTTTGACCGGTGGGCATGCTAACCAACCGGTTAGACCGGTAACTAGTTAGCAAGGCCGGTTTTGAATTATGCTTGATCATGAGCAGGCTCTCTAGAAGATGGAGAGGTCGGTGCACCCTCTATTTCTCCTAATTGAATTATTAGGCCAGGTTAAGCTGCAGTCACTACATCCGAAAGTTTAGCTCTTTTGGTTGCTTCTACTTCTTCATCCAAGTCAATCACATTTTCTCTAGCCCTCTTGGCACCCTTTTTTGAAATGCCAGGAGTTTCAATCTCTGCCCCCTGGGTCACCTATAAACCTTTATTTGCCATCTTCTCTGTTTCTGGTCTACTCTCATGTACAAATGTTGAATACCCATTCTCCATCCTCCTCTTGGAAATAACTTGGTGAGGGTCATAGGCCCACTCAACCACCTGTAAAAGACACATGTCATTTAATAGCCTCTCAACCTCTTGAGCAGCTTGTCTAGTGTTCACAATGAAAGGACCTACTGCTCTAGGCACCTTAAACAAATAACCTTTTTTCATGGGAACAAAATGGACTTGATCCACATTCAAACGTTGTCTAATAAATTCCAGGGCAAAGAGCCTCATTTGCATAAATTTGGGCAATCAGTATATGACTTAATTAGATTATTAACCTATTTTTTTAATGTTTCCTAAGTCTAAACTTAGGAAAATTGGTTAATTAATCAGAATTAATTAAGTCAAGGTGAGAATATCTAGAAACTCACATGGATCAACTTCAAGATGATCCTAGCCCTTGATTAAGTTTTAATCTTGGTCATTGGTTCTCCAACAGAGGATTATAAGAAGTTGATGGTCACTTGGACAATAAACCAAAGAGACTTGGAGAACTCGATTTTCCAGAGTAGCAGCAATTAGTTGCCAGAGAGTTTGAGCTTCAGTGAGGAAGCAAAGGCAATGAGGGTCAGGGACAGTGAGGCTGGAGGAAGTTTTACAGATCCAGCGAGTACATTTGCAAAGAGACCGAGATTTCTCCCGGAGGTTGCGCAGAGATGGCACAAAGCCTCAAGAAGGCAGTTCGATTTGTTGAACAAGACAAACGTTTTCAGTTCCACAGGTCGGGAAGGAGTCCCAAAGTGCCAGAGAGACGTTTTCCCAGCCAGCAACAGGTAGGATGACTAGATTAGCAGTCAGTTCGTGCAGCAGTTACAGCAGGTAGCATCAGTTTGATGTAGAGCCTGCGCAGGCTAGATGGATGGCTTGCTTTTCAAAAGAAGTTCAGTGCCAGAGTGAATGTAATTTCCCTCTAGTATTTTTGTCACTATTTGTCTCTGCAGGATTTTCAGATTTCGACGTCCAGATTATAGTACTCAGATTTTCTCATTGTTGCATAATAATAAAAACCTTAGTTGCTGCACTGGTTTTCCCAAGTTGGGTTTTTCTAGGAATTTACCAAAAGTAATGGTGTCATATTTTTATGTGCGCTAGATTTTCTCAGCGTCCAATGCTATTTTTCTTCTGCAATATTTATTTGCAAAAATCACAGCATGAGTTATTTGGTATTTGTCGTAGCAAGCTACAAATAAATTATTAAATAAATTAACAATTAGGAAAAAAATTCTAGTTGTTGTGATAGATTAAAATTTTCACACAGTATCAAACATGAGTGATCATTCAGAAAGTTCAAAAGCGGAGGTGAGAGTTTCGCTATTCAGTGGGAGCAGCAGGCCAAAATTCTAAGAGGTAACACAGTACCCAAATAGGCAGGTTGAACTGTTGGGGCAGAAATTAGATTCTCAGTTGCAGTGTTGCTAAAATGCTGAGTTTCTTGGGATTGTGATTCCAGTAGTCAGAGGGAGCAACAGTAGCTTGGATTTTCGCTGAGCAGATTACTTGGTTGGACATAGAGGGTTTTGCAGCAGTAAAATCAGCATTGGGTGGGAGAGAAAAGCACACACAGAGGGAAAATTTCTCTCAGAGAACTTCGAGTCGCAGAAGTTTGATTTTCCAATAGCAGATTGACAGTAGTTGAGTGCATATTTTCTCACTCGAGAAGGGAGTGCGTATAGCAGAACAAGCAGACAAATTGTAATAATCCTAATTGGAACTCAATAGCTAATAACAAGCAATGGACTAGGAGCAGTAAAAAAATTGGAACTCATACACAATAATTAAAACACCTAAATGTCCAGCATCACAATCTGAGCCATTTTACTTAATTTTATGATAAAATAGTACATAAAATGAGTTGAAGTTTTGGAACCTGGGTTTGTTATACAAGCTATGCAAACCCCATGTAGTACAATTCTGATCTGGAGGAAACACTGACCCAAACTAGTACTGCGCACTACTGAGAAAATTATTGCTACTATTGTTGGAATGGAACTGAAGACTCTGCCCTAAACAACGCTCAGATCACCCTGAAATTGTAGCCACTAACTTCCCTCTAAAACCCTAGAAATACCTAGAAAGGGTTTGGCCAACTCCAAGCCAAAACTGAGTCCACCAAGTGATGCAGTTTCCCCAACTAACTAACAATTCACCCTGCTATAAGAATGAGGATTTCAGGACCTAATATTGCCCAAAAAATTCTATAAAATGGCTAGAGGCTCCTCTTAATAAACCCACAAAACCCAAAAAGGGTTTGAATTGAATCCAATGTGCCTCGATGACCCCAAGAAATGTGTATGGTTCTAACTAGTTGGAAAAACACCTTGTAGAAAGAATTATGTTGTAGAAGGTCAACCAATTACTAGAAAAATCTCCTCCAACCCTACCAAATCACTCCTCCAAGCCTTTTTATTTCTCCTTAGCCCAAACTCTCCAAATCTCCTTGTCAAAATGTCTGCGCATTAGTTGTCTAGAAACCCTGAAAATACATAAATTTGGCCCTCCAAAGTGCAGCACTCTCAGCCCTGCAAATAACCAAGGAAAAACTCTCCCTCCCTATAGATTAATCTCTACAAATTCTCGGCCAAACCTCCACTATTTGCTAGCATCTCTCAACCCCTTCAAATTTCCTTTTGCACCCTAAGAGAAGCACGCTCCAACTGGAAATGGTGTAGCTCCTAGATAAGCCCTGAGATGGACTCCATACTCCCATAGGATGACACTCGAAGTTCACCGAAGATAGAGGTGGAATTCACCGAAGATAGAGGTGGAATTCCCGCTCAGAAATTCCTTGTGTTAAACAACACGGTTGTCTTGGCTATGCAACTCAAGCAAACTAATCTTGAAATTGTAAAATGACCAAAGGTAATCCACAAAATGAGTCCATCCTCCTTTTATAACTTTTCCTAATGCCTCTAGACTCCTTTTTTAATATTATTTTATTGGTGGGGGCCATTTTCCACTAAGCCACTTTTGCTACCATTCAATAAAATAATAATTTGCCGCTTTCCCAGATAAAATAATACTAGCCACCTTTCTCGAATAATATTTGCCCCTTTTAATGAATATTACTAAGATTGGATAAAACTCCTTAATGACCCATGCTTACAAAATTGGGGATATTACAATCCTCCTCGCCGAAAATTGGGGGCCATTTTCCACTAAGCCACTTTTGCTACCATTTAATAAAATAATAATTTGCCGCTTTCCCAGATAAAATAATACTAGCCACCTTTCTCGAATAATATTTGCCCCTTTTAATGAATATTACTAAGATTGGATAAAACTCCTTAATGACCCATGCTTACAAAATTGGGGATATTACAATCCTCCTCGCCGAAAATTGCTTGTCCTCAAGCAATGCTCGAACAAGTGCTCTCTCTCTCTCGCTCCGCTAATCTGGAGGAAATACTAACGCAAACTGGTACTGTGCACTACCCAGAAAATTACTGCTACTGTTGCTAGAATGGAACTAAAATCCTGCCATGAAGAATGCTCAGATCACCCTGAAATTGCAGCCACAGATTCCCCTCCAAAACCCCAAAAATAACCAGAAAGGGTTTGGCCCAACTCCAAGCCAAAATAGAGCCCACCAAGTGATGCAGTTTCCCTAGCTAACTAACAATTTTCCCTGCTATAAGAATGAGGATTTCACAACTGAATATTGCCCGAAATATTCTATAAAATTAGTCGAGAATCCTCTCAATAAACCCACAAATACCCAGAAAGGGTTTGAGCTAAATCCAACGTGCCCCGATGACCCCAAAAAATGTGTATGGTTCTAACTAGTTGGAAAAACGCCCTGTAGATAGAATTTTGTTGTAGAAGGTCAATCAGTTACTGCAAAAATCTCCTCCAACCCTAGCAAATCACTCCTCCATGCCTTTTTATTTCTCCTTAGCCCGAACTCCCTAAATCTCCTTGTCAAAATGTTTGCTTAGTAGCTGTCTAAAAACCTTTAAAATAGATAAGTTTGGCCCTGCAAATCACCAAGGAAAAACTCGCCCTCCTTATGGATAAATCTCTACAAATTCTCCGGCCAAAACTCCATTGTTTGCTAGCTTCTCTTAGCCCTTTCAAATTTCCTTTTGCACCCTAAGAGAAGCATGCTCCAGCTAGAAATGGTATGCAATGTAGCTCTTAGGGAATCCCTGAGATGGACCCCTCTTACTCCCCTAGGGTGACACTCAAATTTCACTGAAGGTAGAGGTGGAATTCCTACTCGAAAATTCCTTGTGCTGAACAACACAATTGTCTTGACTAAGCAGCTTAAGAGAACTAATGTTGAAATAAAATGACCTATTGATTTGGGGTAGCATCAGATGTGCTCTAGCCATGAAAATTGGTGGAGAGGCTAAAGCACATGAGATCTCCAAGACCTGGAAATGTTTCAAGCAGAGTCTAACTGGTTTGGGAGATATTAAAATAATTAATATTTTCAATGGTGTTCCTAAGTCTAAACTTAGGAAAAATAAAATATTAATGGGTATTAAATTTTAATATAAAACTGGGTTAGAATGTTCCAAAAGTCATGGATCAAGTCAAATCTAATCTTAGCCGTTGATTAGAGATTTAATCTCGGCCGTTGATGGAACAACGAAAACTGTATAAGAGGAGGCTTGAGGGTTAGTTGGAGAATACACCAGAGTGATCAGTCATTCTATTCTCTAGAGCAGGGTTTTCTAAGAGAGATAGAATCAGTGATCAGCAGTGACGGGCAATGAATACATAGTAGAAAGGCAGAGTTGGTACCAGAGAGACAGCGTAGAGCAGGAAGAGGTTGACGCAGAGGCAGCTGGGTGCTATGCAGAGGCGGCTAGGAGCTGTGTAGAGCCAGGAAAGGCCAACATATGAACATAGAGGGTCTAGAGGCTGACACAAAAGTTCCGGAAGCAGATGCAGAGCCTAGCAAAGCTGACGTAGGGCCAAGAGGCAGCACTAGGAGGATTTCGTGGGACAAACTGGGTGCTGGTGAGCTGAGTAGGGTGACGCAGTCCCTATTAGAGGGACACGGCGCAGTGGGAGCTGCAATTGTTGCTACGGGATCATTCATGCAGTGATTATTCAGCCAGAATATCTATCTCCGAGGAGAGGTACTACTGCCAAGGGCATTCTCTGTTGGGTGAGCCATTTCTGGCACCCTGGTTGTATTTTGAAAATTGCATAATAATAAAACCCTCTGAATAGCTGCACTGGTTTTCCCACATTGGGTTTTTCCGGGGACATTGGTCCAAAAATAATGGTGTCACTTATGTGCTTGTTTTCTTTCAGTTGATTATCTATAGATGTTGATACTGTACTTGTGTTTATTTTCAGTATTTACATGGTAATAACTTGTTAAGTAATTAAACAAGTAGGAAGAAATAAACCAGATAGTACAGGAAGAATTTCTAATAGGTTAAACTTAGAAATTCCAACATGGTATTAGAGTGTGGTCGCAGATCACAGGATAACTGAAGGTATCAGCTAGCAAAGCAGTAGCAGCAGATTTAGTTGTCCCGAGTGACAGAGTTGATCCGTGCAAAAGGTGACAGAGGAAGTAGTGACGCAGAGAGACTAAATCATCATTTTGGACCAGAGAAAGGCAGCGCAAAGGCTATGGGAGGCAACATCAAGCTCACGTAGAGCCACACAGAGCCCAAGAGGGCTGATGCAGCTGGTTAGGGGCGCTGATTTGCCGGTGCCGAGAATGCACAGAGCCAAGTGGCTTAATCCTTCAGTTGCTTGGGTATAGGAGGCTGCGGGTAATTTTCACAGAGAAGCTGGTGGGGTAATGTGGTCAGAACAGTACCTAACAGGGCAACACCAAGGAGAAGGGATTTCCATAAGGGAAATCGAGACTCAGAGGGAGTCGGATCGAGAAATTCCAAAAGGGAAGTTGAGAGACTCGAAGGAGTCAAAAGAAGAGCAACATAATTGTCGTGAATGGACTGAGAGATCAGGATAGGTTGGACGGAACATCCAACTTCGTGGTCTGGTCACTTGGTTCCTAGGTTCCATCGTTCAACACCAACAACAGGGGGTTCTTCTTCATCAGTTTCAATGCCACGACTTCCACAGACACCATCTTCTTCATTGCCACCACGTGGAGGCCCGCCGCCACGTTCTATTCGTGGTGGAAGGAGGAAAGATTAGTAGATATATTCACAATCTACTACTTTTTGTCATAGATTACTCATTAGACTTGTAGACTTGTGAATTTGAATTTCGAACCTTTTTGGCTTGGCGGTGACCAAGTGACATATTTTGTAAACATTATTATTTGAATTTTGGACATGACAAATGTTGACAGTTGCTCACTTGCTAGATAAATCATAATATGCTCTATGTTTTATGTTTTATAATATGCTTAACTGTTTTATGTTTTATAATATGCTTAAAAATTTGATGTATGTTTGTAATTGCTAGAATATAGATGGTTGATGCTCGAATAATTAATCATTGATGTACATACTACAATGGAATCATGGATGCGATATCTATCTTGATTTATGTAAAAATATGCATGTTTTTATGTCTTCTACAACTAATTTGATATTTGGGATGTTTGTTTTGAATATATATATAGTAGACGCTTCCAGGATGCTATGCTTCCTAGATTTTTTGAAAATGACGCTTCCGCGTCCCTGCTTCCAAAAAATGTCCCCGTTTTGTCCTCGCTTCATGCAACATTGGGTCTACTATGCTGATGCTGCTTGATGCCCAACTCATGCTGATCCGCCTAGTCAACCAACACAATCCTCCTAGAAAACTTTGCCCCTCTCTCCAATCTACAGAGGTGGGCTAATAGTTCGCAAGCCCTTTCGATGTAAGGGGCTTCTTTGAAACTCCCAAGTCTACTCCTCTTGTTGCCTCGCTAGGACCTAGATGCCACCCCAATCTGGTTCCTTGGTTCCCAGGTTCCATGGTTCAACACCAACAGCAGGGGGTTCGTCTTCATCAGTTTCAGTGCCACAACTTCCACAGGCACCATCTTCTTCATTGCCACCACGTGGAGGCCCGCCGCCACGTTCTCTTCATGGTGGAAGGAGGAGAGATTAGTAGATATATTCACAATTTACTACT